>WTSP01019144.1:0-61718 GCA_025331215.1 Actenoides lindsayi | reverse complement strand
AGTGGCACAGACTACAGTAGGAATCTTCTTGTAAATATTCAGAAAACAGTTTCTGAAAATTTCAGGATGGATTTGCATGTCTGTGAAACCTGTGATGATGATTACTGAATGAGCTCACAGCAACATGTACTAGTCTACAACAAAGCTAGTTGTATCTTAAGTTGACTGTGTGCTGTAAGGGCTGCTCGATGTCTGAAATAGTTACAATTATCAGTGTTACAGGTACTTACCTTTCTTAGTTCAAGTTGCAGGATACTTTGAATGTATTGGGATTACTGGAACATTGCTCTGATGAATATGGCTTTTGTATGACACGTAGCTGGTTTTAACTTTTCTCCCCATTTGCCATTTTGGGCAGGAAAAATTCCACCGGAGAGCACACTGATTTTCAATGTTGACCTTCTAGAAATTAGGAATGGACCAAGGTCGCATGAGTCATTCCAAGAGATGGACCTTAATGATGACTGGAAACTGTCCAAGCAAGAGGTGAGTAGGTTACTTTTCATGTGAGCAAACCCAACAGGGTGGGCTAGTGGAAAGGGAAAGATGAGCTTAACTTGATCCTGTTAGGGAAGTATGTAAACACAAGATAGATTTTTAGCTACTGCTGTGCACAGAGCAACTCTGCAAGCAGAATACCCCCTAATAAAGAGTGCTTAAGGCAGTTAGTTTTTGGATGATGCATAGTATGGGTAACTAGGACTAATAAGTTTTTAGCATTAACTACTGAAGTGGTATGCTCATCATTAATGGTAAGACACCCAAAAAGTCATTGCTGGCCAGGTGGTCAGTAGTCGTGTGAGGAAGGCTGAGTCTCTAATCTTCCCTAGAGATGACTTTTAATGTTGCGGTCTTCCAGTTCTCTGCTTTTTTTTTTTTTTTTTCCTACCATTGTTTTACACCTTTTCATGTTGGTATCTTTCCTACTGAATGCTCTTGACTACTACTTGTGACTCGACAATTAAGCTTCTCTGCGTGCTTTGCCTTTCTTGCATGGCTTCAGCTTGCATATTTCATTACACCTTAACAGATTTATTTCTTTTCTTTTTTTAATTATTTTATTCTTCAGTAAAACTAAGCCAAGGATGCATATCTATGCTGCATCACACTGAATCTTGAATCTCAGGAGAACTCCTGGACTGGGCGTTCAAAAGTGGCCTTGATAAGCTTTAGGTCACATAGGCATATGACCCATGTGTGTCCCATGCTTATGGGAGACTTGGATGAAGTAAAATATCTTGGAAATAAAACCAGACTTCATGTCTTTTTGGATTTAGTTGCTGATTTACTAATAACCTGGTATTACAAATTCTTCTGCTGTAGGACAGTCCTGTTTCATAGCCTTCACTCTCTGAAGGACATGTATTCAGTGTTATTCAACTTCTGTTTGGCTCTTTTCAATCTTCTTCTTTTCTGATATGCAAATGTCATCCATGAAAAGTTAGGCTAAACCACTGAGTTCCTCTTGATTTGAGGCTGGTACAGTTTGCCAGACCCAAAATACTAATCTTTTGTACTGTGCATCAGATAGTGTCAGTGTGTCTAATGTCCATGTGTTAGAAATGTAGGCAATAGTATATTAGAAACATAAGCAACGACTCCAACATAATGTGAAATTAATTAAAAAACCAAACCCTGAAACATGGCCTTTATCTTGCTGTTAATAGTCCAGTTACAGTTATTGTTATGCAAGTGATACCTGTGAGGTGAGTACGTTGGTATTGACACTCTTGTAGAAGGCTCTACAATTTAGAACACTTGGGATCTCAATAGCTAAACTCAATAAAAATACCCTGATGTTAAAAGCACTGCTTACCATTAGTAAGTAGTGAAACTGACTGTTCCACTTGTCTGTTTAAAAGCTACCTTGGATCTTTATCACTGAAAACTTTCAGATGTTTAGAAAAATCTTTATTAATGTAGTTCCCATTAAAGCAGCAAACACTGAGATTGTAGACTGCTTTCTGTATGTATTTGAGGTAGCTGTTCACATTCTACTGGTTTGACAAAGTGCTAGGATGTGAAAAAGCTGTTTGAGCCTCTGACCAGTTGGTAGTGAGTAACTTCTGCCTAGCTACTTACACTTCACTGTATAGACATCAGATGACTGGTTTTCCTGGCTTGTTTTTCAGTCAGGTACCACAGAAGTACAGCAACTGATTTGCTGCTTTTACTGTTGCTTATATTACTCAAGGCTTTTTTTATCACTGAACGGGGCTGTGTAAGTAGTCAGACAAGTAGTGTTCTGGCAGTGGCATATGGAGGAATCTGTTGTCTGATGCTACCATCCTGAACACAGTGGCCCCCTCTTACACTGCAGTAATCAATTCTTTCAAAACCCTAAAAACACTGTCACCTTTTGTCTAATAGGTGAAAATTTACTTGAAGAAAGAATTTGAAAAGCATGGAGCAGTGGTAAATGACACCCAGCATGATGCTTTGGTTGAAGACATATTTGATAAAGAAGATGAAGACAGTGATGGGTTTATATCTGCAAGAGAATTTACGTACAAGCATGATGAGTTGTAGAAAAGGGTGACATAATTTTTTTTGACACAAATGGCAGTGACTTAGACTGCCTGGTTCTCTTGTCATCTGAATTCTGTGTTTTGGAGTTGACAGCTGCTGTTGGCAAAGAAACACTCTTTGTTATTGAACAGAAATTCTCTTTTATATAATGTACAAATGTTTTAAACTATTTTAAAGTATGAAAATGTACCTCCTTTTATGCAGCAAACACTTGCACATCAGTGGTTTTTAAATTTTGTATTAACTTATTTTTGAGAAACAAAACAAACTTTCCAGGTATCGAACATTGTGAAAATCAAAATCCAGTTCAGTGCCTTTCTGTGATTTGTTTGTGTGTTAAGATAACTTTCAGTGACTCTTTTATGTATAATTTCTAGTTGTTGGTTTAATTACTTGACATTCCTTCTTGTGTGTCACTGCTTGACAAGCAGTGTGCTTTTTTTCTTGCAGATTTTTACATTTACTAGAAGGCATCAGCATCTCTTTATACAGCTGAGAAACTGATACAAAGCTGTATGAGAAGAATGACTGTTCTGTACTGATTTTGTTCTTCCAAAGGGAGTGTGTTACCAGCCATGCCAATAATTGTTTGCATTGTTCTTTAAATTACATGAACGAAGTAGGCGTTAAATGCCATAGACTTTTGATATCAGCAACATTCTAGGAAGTGTCTATAACTTGGAAAATAGCAAGCAATGCTGCAGTGCAGAGGTGATGTCCTTACCATACACACACATTTTTGTGAAACTCGGAGCATGCGTTCATGAGAAGAGAAAGGTGTGAACTTTCCTCAAGTTTTGAGGGAGATCTTGAGCAAACAAATCTGAAATTTTTCCCATTTGCAGAAGGGGAGGAACATACCCACAGGAGGATCAGTGGGGCCTGAAGAACAATTTGCATTGGCTTGCCTGCTTTGCAACTGCCTGAATTGCAGAACTTACTGTCCTGTAGCAGTGTTTTCACAAGTAGCACACAAATGATGTGAATTTGAAATAATAAAGTGACTTTTTAGAAAAATAGAGGCATGAGGTAAATGTCACAGTGCTCTCTTTTACAGATATAGGAGACCATGAGGATTTCCATTCTGTGTTTGAACTGTTTCTAGAGAGAAAGAAACGTTTTATCCATGGTTTCTTAAAGGAAAGGGCAAGGTATCTCAGGGAAGGAATTAGCCTGTATTCTGGAACCATTAACACAGTCTTCAACTTGAAAAATGTTGCTCAAGGTTATGGGTAGGGACACAGAGCAAACCCAGCTGTATGAAACCATGTTTGCTGCATCAGACTCATTAACTATTGCCAAGTGAGACTACATTCAAGGTTCTCAATGCTATAGAAGAGCTAGATGTCTTCCCAGCCACCTAGTGTGTTGCAAGCATTAGAAGACTATTAAACAGAATTCAATGGTATATTAACATTACAGATTACTGTCAGTAGTGACTGTTGGGGGGGGGGAAAGTATAAGTGAAGGTATGCAGGGATGGGGTTGGTTGGGGGGGGCGTGGTTTTTGTTTCGTTCTCTTTCCTACCAGCATCTGACATTTCATGGCTGATGGCCTATGTGGTGTGGAATTGTGTCCATATATTTTGTTTTCAGCAGTCTTATTTAAGTCTTTTTGCTAAATGATGCCATCTAGTTTTCTTGAACCCTTTTAGACTCTTGCTTCCATAATGTTCTGTGGCAGTGAGTTTCACATTAGAATAGTGTAGGAAAATATTGCCTTTTGTTTGTAAACTTGGTGTCTGTCCTAATTCTTAAGAGAAAATGGTGAATAATCATTACTTATTTAGTTGTTCTTACCAGTCGTGAAATTGAATATTGATTTCCCCCCCCATCACTTAGGAAAACTAAGCTTGCGTGACTTCTGCTCTCCAAAGGTTGCTTGCACGTGCTTTGCTGGGTATCTTAAATTTCCCCTGCGGTCACCAGAGTGCTGGGCACCTGGGGGCAAGTCATCACATGTACATCAGTCCTGTTGTGTTGGGATAGATGCCTTACCAAATAGTTTTCCTGTCTTTCTCCGTTGGCTGCATGGGGTGCCTAGGCAATTAGCATAGCCTAGGCCAAGGAGAGCTAATAGGATATGAAGCTGACCCTTAAGGCAATTTTGCCTAGTATGTGGGAATTGGCAGGTACCCAACCAGGGAAAGGGGAAATAACTATATGTATGCTGCTGGGAAGAGCAAAACTGAGACTTGCAGTGGATCTGTCAGGGTTTTAGATAATTATTTGCAGTGTTTAGCATGTTCTTTGAACATCTAGCTGGGAGGTGAAAGCATAAAAGCATGCAATAAAACTTGGCCCAGGTTACTGACCAAATACATAAAAAGTTAGGCTTAAATAATGAGGTGCCAGTATGTGCCTTCAGTAAGGGCCAACTGTTGTTTTCTTTGTTTTAAATAGGAGTTTGGAGTTGGTGAATGCTGTGGAACATACATAAACATTATTTTCTGCTTGCACTTTTAAAACATTTTATAAAAATAATAAAAATAAAAAATGAACATGTAGTTAATTTGTTAATGCCAGCAGAGTACTAAACCTGAAGGACCCCAAGATGCTTTATTTGGTATTGTATGGAGGCATGTGCCAGATGCATGGATGGGTTTTGTTTTTAGTGCTTTTCTTGGTAACTGTATTAAATTCCTGAAATTAAACTGAAAAAAAAAATAAATAAAAATCTCCAAAAGTGCAGAATCAGCAGATTTGAGAAGCCACTTCAACTTTATTTCCATTTGTTATTGTTAAAGTCCTTCTATGAAGATGAAGGGATTTCTGGGGTAGAAATAGCACAGCCTACCTTTAACCTCTATGGCAACTGCTTGGTAATCCACAGGGCCTACTGCTGCAGTGCCAGCAGGAGCCAGCTGGCCACAGGCAGGAGAGCAGAGGTAGGCAGCTTCCTGTTGCCCAATGGAAAGAGGAATATTGGAACTTCACTGGCACTCATCAACATTTTGGCTGGCTTGTGTGTGAAGTGCAACGTATAGGTAGTTCCCCTGAAAAAAACAGACCCTTGCTGCATGTCTGTAGGACGCAGCACTTGAAAATGTGGAGAGGGCTCAAACCAGAGTGCTTTCCTCCTGCAGCATGTAGCCTCTGTTGTTTTGTGGTTCTATAGGAAAATACGTACTGATGGTTTTCAGAACTTCTTGTGATGTAGCCTCAGCCAGCAACTAAGCACTACGTGGCTGCTCGCCCACTCTGCTCCCCCCAGAGGGATGGGAGGAGAAGCAGAAGAAAAAGGTAAAACTTTGTGGATTGAGAGGAGAGTTTACTAGAACAGCACAGACAGAAGAAACAACAGTAATAACAATAATACTAATGACATTATATGTAATATATAGAGCAATGTAAACTAGTGCAAGCCACAATGCTCACCACGCACAAACACCGCTTTCCCTGTTGCTGGCCACAGGCTCCAGTCTCACCAAAGCCAGGACAGAACCGCAGCCTGGCATTCAGTGGGCTGAATATGGCAATTACAGTGGGAGTTGCTGCTTCCGTTGGTGCAGAAGCAGCCTTCAGAGCTCCGTTTATTTGGAAATTGATGTGCGATGACACAAGAAAGCTTTTAGCAAAGCTTCAGGAATGGTGCTTACAGTCTGAAATGGTTTTTAAAGCTTTCTGCTTTGAGATAAACTGACAAGGCAGACTTGAAGATGAAGGTATTGCTTTATTGGCTCTTAAATCTTTGCTTTTCAGTACCTTATGTCCTTGTGCTGCCACAAACATCCCTAGTACAGAGGTGTTTTGGTAAGTACTGTATGTGACAGAGTCATAAAATAGCAGTGTTAACTACCTATTGATGAAACTGCTACCATAGTTTCTTCTTCATGACACTTAGAATGAAAAAGATCCATAAGCATGTTTCCTGAGTACTTCAGTGTAAAAAAGTGTGGTACAGGTAAGCCTTTAAATTACAGTTGCCTTTGTTGTACATGTTGCCCACACCCCACTGCTTCTGCCATTAGATATAAGGTGGCCTATCACTTGATCCAGAAATCCCTGTTTCAGATGGCAGGAGAGTATCAGCAGGATGGGGAGAGCTCATGGCATTGGGGAATTCTGGGAAAAGGAGCAAAGCTTGGGGGAATGGGGTGGGAGAGAGTGGAAGTACACAGCGATGTGAGAGAGATTTTGTTTCCTAGATCCTTTGGCACCTGCTTACTTAAAAGAACACTGACAGCCACTGATGTAGGTACAGCAAATAATAAGCCCGATTCCTGATATTTAATTATAAATCACTGCTTCAGCCCATTTCTATATGGATTTTTACTCTTAACAATAAAGTTTAAATTCACACTTACAAGGTCCATTAAAGAATATTCAGAATCGGTATTTTGAGTTTGATTAAAAATGTATCGTTCTCATCATAAAGCTTTTAAAAAAGAACCAAACAAAAACATCATAAAAACCAAATCTACCACCTCAAACCCTTTCATTTGTCTTCAACACTGAATTGGTTTTGGTAAAGGAAATAAAGCAAACCTGCTTATATTTGTGTAATCCTGGATAATTTTAGCCTCTCTTGAAAGCTAATCATAATGCTTACATTCTGTGTCCTAGTTTTCCCCTGGTACATAGGAAAAACAACACTGACAAAATAAGGATCTTTCTTCAGCTATCGTGCTTTGGGTTTCATGCTTGTGCTCAATTATGTCAACAGTTTCACACAAGAAACATAGTTGAAATGCCTAGTAGGAAGCTATATATCTGTATATACAGGCACAAGGACCTTGATTATCAGCTCTCCCAGCCTGGAGGGGGTTCAGATGGAGCCTTCTTCTGCATCAAAATTTCTTCCTTCTAGGAGGTTCTGTTCCAAAAGCAGGCGAGTTTAACTAGGGGTTGCACCTGGTTAGGAGCTGTGTAGTGTTTCTGTCCTCTTGAGTGATACAATAAAGTAGGAGCTTGGTTTAGCTGAGAAATTTAGCTGAGAAATTTACTGTGACAATAAAAGATAGTTTGAAACATGTCAGGTAAAAAAGTTTGTGCAAGGTTTTTGAAGGCCATGTTCGTGATGGAGGGATGGAGTTTATCCACGGGGATAGTGTTTTGGTTTTCATTTGTTTGGGGTTTTCTGTTTGTTTGTTTGTTTGTTCGCTTTTCTTAACTGCTCTGCATTTCTATTAGGTAAACACTGAACAACCCCCCTTCTGAAATATTAGGATCTGACTGCAGAATTGTGAAGGAGCCAACTCTTCACAGCAGCTCCCCAGATTCCAGTTATGTTTTCCTCTAAAAAAAAATCTGAGGCTGATGCAAACAACCATTAAGAGCTGTTCTTCATATTACATACAATGCTTCTAATTTCTAGTTTGTGTCGTGACCTGCTTAAGGAGATTTAATGATGCGGAATAATTGATTCCTCATCTGGGAGTCAAACTGAAAGCATTAAATCAATCCCATCCTCTTACATTTTATTGCTATTGAAATTTCTTTAAAGCAGTTGATGTTTCCTCTTCTGCCTCTTTTCCTGAATAGTGAACTAGGTAATACCTATTTCTTTTGCATGCTTGGCCTGCTGTCTCTCTGGGAGTAAATAGCACAGCTTAGCTCTGGTCTCTAATCTGCTGGGATATGTCTTTAGAGAACAGGTTTTCATTCCATAAATACAGTGCAAAATGTTTTTGATGACCCTGTGTCCGCTTCTCGGTATGGAATCTATAGGTCTATAGCTAACGGACTGATCGTAGCTTAAAGAAAACAATGACCTGCTGGATTTTACTCTTTGCTGACCGGAATACTTAAGACTGGCAATATTCCTTCCTTTTAATAGCAGGTGACAATGCACATTTGCATCCAGTATTTCAGCCCTTATGTGCCATCACATCCTCATTGCTATAGTCACTACTATTAGTTGGGTTAAAACCTGAGTTTAACATGGTCACATGGACATCATGATGCAGATTTGCACTCTGAAATAATTCAGTGCTCTGTCTCTGCAAAACTCAGTCTGAACCAAAGCTCCCAGACATGTGGTGCTCACCTTGCAGCTGACAAACGAGCACAAACTACAGTGGGAGCACACACGGAGCAGAAATGGCCAATGCTCCTGTTGATTTGGTACGAAGTCCTAACCTGACCCAAGTCCAGCTCACCATGGCACCCTTTTGAAACCGCCACAGCCAGCCTTTCATGCAGTGGTGGGGCAGTGTGAAGGCAGGCTGGTGAGGTGGGCTCTAGCACACTGAAAAATATGCTCGGCCAGACCTCTGCTGGCTTTGAACTTTCCCACCTTGCTTCTTGAGCAGGCAGCTGCAAGAGGATAACACAGGGATGTTTGTTGGCACTTCTGAACAGACTGGAGCAGCACCAGCCAGGCTCCCACTGTCACACTGCTGGCTATGAGTAAAGCTAAGGGCAAACTTGGAGCAAACACTAACAGCCCTTGCACTGGGAGAGATACAAGTAGGGGAATAGCTCTCCAACGTCCAGTTTTTCTTGGCTGACATCCATAGCCAACATAAGGAAGTTTAAAACCTCTTGGGTAATTTATTATTGACATTTCTTCATTAAAATATGTCCATAAGGAATAACATGCAACCAGGATGAAATGTATAATACAGTTTGAGCTTTATTATTTTTCTCATCCCTAGGAACTACTCTTTTCCAGTTGTATATAGTAAACAAGGCCATTTATGTAAATATGAGTTCTTTTATGACACAGATACTCAGTTGTGGACACTTTAAAAAATATTTTTTCCTGTCCTTTTGGAAGCACAGGAGCCAAAAGGTCTTCTAATAAGGAAAAAGACTTAATCATTGAGGGGGCGTTTTTGAGTCAGGACTCCTTAAAGTCATATTTAAAAAAAAAGATAAAAAGAAAAAAAAAGAAAAAAATAGCCCAAGTTTTAAGTCTCCTGAAAAGCAGAATAATGGAAAATGCTGCAGCAAACCTATCCATAGCATAAGAAGGACACGCCACTACTCACAGCCCCCAGTGCATGACGTGTATGGGAGGAGAAAAAATGTTGCTGACGCATCCATAACTTTTTAAGTGTACTCAGCAGACCTGTTGCTGTGGTAACTCATGAGAGGAGTGCAACCTGCCCTGAATTAGTGCTATTTGCATGGCACTGTATGGCTGATAAATCACACGGTGGCATTTTCTGTCTCTTTTATTACTGGCCAATCTTTTCTCTAAATGCTATGATCTAAATGCTGTGCAATTTGTGCATAGATTACTCAGACATGACATATAAAATATAAAGCTGCTTCAGGTGTACAGTCACTTTAATAAACTCCTGTATCACTCGCATAACACCAGAACTGTGTTTTGGCTTATCTATTGATGTTCAAGGTGTTGCAATTTTATGAATAATGCTGAGAAAAACTATACTTGAATATTAATAACAGTGCATAGTTACTTTAAGACATTTCTTTCAAGACGTGCCTTGCAGAGGGAAGTAAGATGACTTTTCTAGTTCATTGTTCTGCTATGAGCATTTCTGTACAGGCAGCATCATAACAATGGAAGCGTACATGAAGATTAAACAGGATCATTGTGTGAGAAAGTAATGCTGTTGTCTCTGTATTTTCTGCTTTGTTGTCATTACTGGCTTATCTTCTCAGTGTGACAGATGTCCTTCTTCCACTCCCTTTGACTATTTGTTATTACAAGTCTTAAGTTATTGTCAAGTGTTTTAGTTTCATTGTTACAGGTGCTATTCTAACACGCTAAAAAAGCTTCAGGCTCATGGACTTTACAAGCCAATAATAAAAAACAAGTCTTGTGATACCTTTTAGAGTTATGAAAATAAGTATGTTGTCACAGGTTACTGTAAATTGAAACAAGAAAAATTACAAAATTTATTAAAACAAAGCAAGAGACTGATGCTTTTTTGATAAATCATTACTCCAGAAGAATTTTTGGCTCCAGAATACTTTTTGAATGGGCAGTGAAGCACCTTAGTTGTTTGGTTCCATGCTGTGCCTGATAGGTTTCTAGACACTGAGGGTAACTGCAGCAGGCCGAGTCCCTGTAGTGTGATGTCTTCTGTCACTGTGACACAGGTTAAGCAGCTGTGTTCTGTTATGTCACTTGTGCAGTGGAGAAATCAATCACCCTCTGCAGTGCATGAATAGGAGCTCAGCATCTAAGCCTGCATTGTGCCCACAATGACATCTTATGTACAGCTGCTGCCGTTTCCATAGATTAATCTTCAGTGGTATAATTGGCCAAAGGGGCTGCAGCCAGATTTCTCCCATCTCGTTTTGAACATTTATCTTTACTTCACATCAGAATATTGCATCTGCCACCCTCTTTCTTTGTTATGGGTGAAACCACCTTTAGTGTGCAAGAAGTACTCAACTCTTTGCTTCAGTTTCCTGACTATATAAAAAAATCCAAACCACCCAAGCACCATTGATACTTCTTGCTCTTTAGATTTGTTTTATGACATTAGTGGAATTTATTGGCCTACAGTGTAACTGTTACCTTAGGGTCTCGCAGCATCTTTCAATGTTACTAATTCTGCTGTATCTAAGAATTTGTGGGTTTTTTGTCCCTATAACTCACTGAAAGAGGGATCATTTAAGTTTAGTGGGACACTTTTATGGGTATAGGCTTAGAATTCTGACTTAGCAGCAACAAGGTATGTTTGTTTTGCACAACCCCAGTTCATCTAATTTTTAGGTACTCCAAATCAGTGCTCCACCAGAAAGAACAAGCCTAAGGTGGTGACTTGAAATAAGAAAAACAACAAAATGGCTTTCTTGGCTGCACTACCCTTTCACCAAAATCTGTTGTATGACATTTCTCAAATATAATTTCAACACTTAGCTGGTCTTTTGTTTGTTTTTTCAACATTAAACATTCTCTCCTTCTAAACACTGTTTGCTGAGAAAGCTCATTCCATTGTTTGTATGCCTGTCTGTCTGCTGTCTTGAACGTGCAGAGAAAAGTATTTTGGAAATGATGAGTCAAAGATGAGTGCTGCAGTGTGTTGAGGATTTGGGGTACTGTCTGCTGAATAGGCTTTGATCTCCAACTATGGAGGTATTTAAAGAAAAAAAATAAACTATAACTTAAGCTATACGTTGCTGTGTTTGCCTTTTGGTCTCTTCCCTTCACAGATAAAACATGGAACAAAGGTTCTTTAAAATTCTCTTTTCTAAAGACGTGTCCTCCCTGCTTTCCTACTTTGATGCTGCAACCCATTGGAAACTTATCTTTTACAGGAGAAAACCCTACATTTTTTAATATCCATGCTGTTATCTTATTAAAGACAAAGAGCAAATAATCAATAGATAAGCATTGTGGGTTTGTCCTAATTATTATAATTTTGTGTTTTCTGCTTATGCAGCAATCTACATTCAAAGATTTCAAAGATGCAGCTGTGAGTAAATGCTCTCCCCTTTTCATGTATGAGGTAGTTTGATTGCCATGAGGTTGCAAGATGTATCCAAAGCCAAGCAGCAAGCTTGTGGCAGAACAACCTACACCTCAGGATCTCTTGATTCCAAGGATCATGCTCTAACCACTCATCCTTGCCACTTTATGCAGTTCATGACAGCTTCCACAGAAAGGAAGCATCAAGGATTTCTGTGTTACTGGTATGTAATCATTCTGTAGACAGTCTAATAATTCTTAGGTAGATTATACTCAGCCATAATCATCTCCAGTGTAATTAGAGAACAGACTTAGTCATCTAAGTGAGCATAATATGGGTAATATAAATGCTGTGTTATAGGATATAATTTAAATCCCCTTTTAAATTGCACCTGCTCTTTTCATCGCCTATCTTTCTGATTCTAAGAAGTAAGCTGCCAGTGACGCAGTTCATCCTTGATGTAAGTCCAGAGCAAAGAATTTGGGTTGTTATGTTCAACTGAAGTTGTTACGATTAAATTGGTATGAAGTCCTCAGCCTTTCAGTAGTTCAAATCACCTTCCAGTTAGATATTTTAAGCAGGAGATATTCAGCCTTTTTTCTATTGCAAAACACACTGAACTACAATTCTGATGATAACAAACTGATAGCAGAGGAAAATAAAAGTCTTGCTTAAAATACAGAATGGAAGATCTTGGGAGTATGAAGGGCTCCATGTTGCTAACAAACAACACACTTTTTAATCAAAAGCATTGAGCCTAACTACTGACTTCTACATTAGTCCCTATTCATGTTACTTATATACCCCAAAAAGGCGCAGATACCACAATATTTCATATTCACTGAGATTTAGACCAGGAACAGCAAATTATTGTTTCTTTTAGTTATATAATAAAGTTGCAACTTCTGGTCTGCAATTATTTGACAGCAACAGTGTCCAAAGTTTATCCCTAATTTCTGAACACCCACAGACCCATCAACCCTTCTGTTGCTTGTGGTGATGAGAGGAAATTTTTTTTTGCTGCATATGGTTCCAGGATTTTTCCTTCTAAATTTTCTTTTCATGTAAGGTCCCATATGCAGATTCTGTCTGTCCTTTTGTTTTTCTTTTGCAAGATTACTAAACTAGATCTACTGGTCAAATAAGCAGTGAGATAATTAAGAGTCTTGATTCCTGTCTCTTAGAAGTGCATAAAGTGTAGTACTAACTGAAATTTGGAGTGAATGTCATTCCTGTACTTTTTGTAGCAATTGATTCTGCAGATGTGTTAAGCTGGCCTGGCCCATGTTGATAAGTTAGGCTCCTGAAGAGACAGAGAAGGAAAAGCAAATACCCCGAGGAACTCAACTCTGACCACCAAGTTGTGCAGCATTATGGAGGGCATGCTGACAGGGTACTTTCAGGTAATGAGTTCTGCTGGCAAAAAGCATTAAAACCTGTGAGATGAGGCAATAGCTGAGCATAAATCTCTTGGACTTAGAAATATATAAAAGAGCTTTGTACCTGTATTTTCTGTGCCTTCCCCAAGTTCCACACTGCTGCACCAACCTAACAAACATGCTTGCTTCTTCCCAGTCTTATGCTGAAATGCTTTAATTGTTAATGCTCTTTGGTTTTTTCTACTGGCTCTTCCTGGCCTTTCCAATCTCCTTTCCAGCTTCCTTTTAACATTCCTGTCTTCCCATCAAATATACTTGGCAGTTCCTTCTCCACACTAAGCGTCTGGTCTGAGGCAAGCATTGGTGGAGCACGCACAGTAAGATTCCTCTCTTTGAAGACAGATATAGAACTGTAAACCAGAGCCTTTAACCATGTAGCTGGGGATCTGTGCAATTACATCTAGCAGTGAGACTGTTCTCACCTCTGTGTGGAGGCACAGGTTGCTCTGAGGATGGAGCATAGAGGACAGCCCTGTTTGGGTGGGTTTGGCAAACAAAGCAGGACATCTGCTCCACACACCATGGCCAAGGCGTGCGGTGCTCTGTGTGTGTGTGTGTGTGTGTGTGGTCAGTGCCATCTTGCTCTGGGCCTGGCAGTGCAGGTACTTTTGCATCCAGGGATCCCAGAGGTCCTCAGGGGTTCAGCTGCTGGAGGAACAAGAGCCTGCTGTGACCCTTCACACGTGGCAAGTCCCAGATCGTGAGGTCATGCCCACAGTTTTGCTAAGTTTGGTGGACTCATTATCCTGCAGTTTGCCTGGTTGATGAGGTAGCAGCCACATTTTAAATTACTAGCTTTACTTTCCAGACTTACGCTGGGTGTAAGGCAGAGGAACACAAGTCACCCGCCCAAAATGACAACAAACGAGCCCACTCTCTGCCAACACCTAACGTGCATTTCTTCCTGCTCTTGGTCTCAGAGACGGGCTGAGGGATGATGCTGCGAGCACCGCTCTGCACCTACACAGGTGCAACGGGGATGCCTCTTCCTAGCACTTGTCAGGTCCCGGCGCCTTTGGCGGCCTCTGCCCCTCGGGGTTTGAGGGCGGTTCCACCCACCCGCGACGAGCCCCGGCGGCCACTCCGTCTCGCCCCAGGCGGCAGGACCGGCGCTCGCTCTCACGGGGGGCGTCGGGAAGACCCCGGGCAAAGGCAGGAACGGCTCTGAGGGAAGGCTTGGTGCAGACAGGGAAGCTCCGCAGCGAAACGCCAGGAACGGGCGATCGCCGAGACCCGCGGTGATCGTGGGGCAGCCCTAGGCCGGAGAGGGGCACGGTGGGCCCGGCCGGGCGCGCTGACTCCGGAGGCGGGTACGGGCCGCAGCACGACCACGACCGCACCCGCTGCCGTACCGCCGCGCGGAGCGGAGCGGGGCGGCGGCGTCTTCTGCGCGCGCAGGGGCGGGGGGGGGGGAGGGGTGCGCGCCGCGCGTGCTCCCACCGGTAGGGGCCGCGGCCGTCGCCAAGCTGAGGGGAGAGGAGCGGAGCGTGAGGCGCGCTGAGGGGCGGTAACGGCATCGGTAACGCTGCGGGGCAGGGCGGCATCTCCCCGGCCCCTTGCGCCTCTGACCGGCCGGGCCCAGCCCGTGCCTTACTGCGCGGCGGGGGTGAGGGTGAGGGGTCTGCGGGCAGCGACCTGCCCGGCGGGGCTTGTCCCATCAGCGCTGGGCGGCGATGGCGATGGGGATGGGGGTGAGGGAGGGGGCTGCCGCTGGGGATGACGAGGGAGAATGGCATAGAGCCGGTTTCCCGGGGTCGGTGCGGACGATGTCCCCCGGCGGCGGTGATGTCCCCCGGCGACGCCGTGCACCTGCTCCCGCGGCGGGAGGTACCGCGCCGCCCTGGGCGGGGGCTGCGGGCGCTGCTTAACATGGCTGCCCCGCAGGCCTTCCCCGGCCCGCAGGGGCGGCGGGCCCGGCGGGGACTGGGCCCCAGTGATACGGGTGGGGGGATCGGGACGCGGGGAGGACTCGGTGTTTGGGGCCGGCTTCTGCAAACGCCGTCCCCGGCTGTCCCTTACCTTCCAGTTTGAAGGAAGGCGCTCCAGTCTCTCTCTTTCCTGGCCGCGCTCTCTACTAGCTGCACCTTTCCCTTCCGCTCTTTAAGGACTCCGCGTGGGTTGTGTTCCTCCTTCATTTATTTTTTTTTCGAAGGTGCCTTTTCATGTAGCCACCTTGAAATCTAGATGCCTCCGTGTGTATTTCTAAGCATACTGTTACCCTCAGGTAGGTATGCAATGGATTCATTCATTTCAGCAGGCTGATGAGCAGACATGCCTTCCTACAGGAGTCTGCAAAGCTGAGATCTTGATTTGTGCTATTATAATAACCCTAGAGGCTATTATTAACCTGTCTTTAAAAACCCCAAATTTTCTCCAGTATCGATTATTAGAGGGGACAAAAAATACCATGTTAACCCAGCATCTCAAACAGAAGACAGCTTTGTTAGGCCCTGATCCTACAAGTGCACATATGTATGAATGTATCTCTATGAAAATGTCCTTAGAACTGAGTAAAGCCATCCATACCTGCAAGATATCCTGGAGAATTTGTTGTGCTGCAGTACACTTGGTAAATTTCATGATGTGAACTAAGTGTATATGTTAAATTTACTCAGTAGAAGATAATAAATACATGGATTTGTGTGGAGTGACTGACTCATTTGGTTATAGAGTATTAGTGTTTCAACTATTGGTCTAAAAGCTGATTTAGAATTAGAGTTTTAAAGCATCTCTAAGCATGCTGGTTTGTTCATAACATGTACCCCAAGCTCTCCAGCCAAACCAAAAGAAAACTCAAAACAAACTGATTTGAGATGAATCAAGGCTGAAGTTAACTTAAACCATTTACAGTGCTGTAAACTTTTCCAAGCAATTTAAATCCTGCAGTTTACAGAGACAGTCTAAAAAGACAAGTATTATATGGAGGCAAATCCTTTACTGATATAAGTAGGTATTGATTTCTCCGGAGAAGTATTTCTGATGCTTAGAGTTTGAGATTTTTATAGTAATTTCCTTTTTTGGAAGATATTTGTAACTTTTTTCTTGGTAAAGTAGGGCATGGCTTACATTTCATTTGTTTACTTTTGCTGAGTTTGGTGTTTTTGGTAAAGAGTACTGAATTTGGCTCTCCACCCACCCCTTCAGAAGTCTTCAACCGTGGATGCTTTATGTAGCTTCTGTGAGGGAAAGTGTGTTAGTTTATGCTAGAAGCTTCCAGTAAAAATTTCTTTCTTTATTATGGACTTGAAGACTTACGGAGCTGGACATTTTGTGTAGCTTATTGGTCTTCTCTTTTTGTAAATTCAGCAGACTTAGAAATTGCACGGAATTGTTGTCTCTCCACACCTCTCTGTAAGGTGCCTGAATGGTTGGTTTCTGCCTCAATGTGTCGTGTTACATCCTAACATTTGCAAATTCCGTTGCTAGGATTGCAATACTTGCTCTTTTTTTAGGTTGTATTTTAAACTCAACTGAGACTTCCAACAAGATAACTTTGATGCTTTTTATTTTACCCCTTGTTAATGTAACGATGGTGCTAATTGGAAAGGACTGCCAGTAAGTGTGCATTAGCCAGTTGCTTGTGGAGGTGGACAGTCTGTCCTGTGCAGTGATGGACATCTAACTGAACAGCAAAAGTAGATTGGGTTGGATTTCTACAAAGAGGGAAAGCTACATGGCTAAGTATTAGGCAGCAGTTAGCAACTTATCATTATGAAGTTGTACGTTGCACAAAGATGCTTTAGATGCCAGCAGCTCCTAACAGGCATCTCTACCCCAGTGACAGAAGCAGGAAACCGCTGCTTCTCGATGAAATGGAGAGTGTTACAAATATACCTTAAACTATATTATATAGTTTATATAGCAGCTACAAAAGGAATAGAGTTCTGTCACTTCTCGGAGACTTAATTAAGTGCATTGACATCCACTCAATGAAAAGTCTGTACAAATAATGAATTTTCCCTGTATGCACAGCCTATGATGGAAATGCGACTGAAATCTGCTGTCTTCTGGATGACTGACCCTAATTTGTTTTTAAATAGAACTATGTTTTCATTAACATAATTCAGATTACTTGAGGGAAAAAAATAAGATCCAATCTTCTTTTGAAAGATTCCTACTTTTTAAGGCTGGACGAGAGTATATTGGGTGATTAAAAGAGAACTGTTTGTTCAAGGGACTGCAAACTTTTCTAACAGCTGAAATCTCACCATTTGTTAGGAGTCTAAATGCTGGAGACTTCTACCATGCTCATCTGATGGCCAGTATCTAATTTTTTTAGGTCTTAAAAAATCTGGCAGCTGTTGCCAGAAGTATTCCATATTTTCTCACCTACAGCAAGAGAAATATTTTCAAACCCTTCCAGGCCTGTTATGCTCAGTTAAGTGACCGAAGGGGCAGTGCTGCTTGGGAAAGCTTTGAAGAACAACTTGATTTCATGTCTGTGTAGGGAATTACTACTTCTGGTAATTCAAAGTTAAAAGCAAACTTACTGGAGAAAATAGCCATCCCAAATCTCTAACTAGGAGTTTGAGGTGTTGCTCATTTTGAGCAAATTATTGAGACATTTTCAGCATGTAGTTACTGTATTAAAAAAAAAGAAAAAAAGAAAAAAGGAGCAGTTGAGCGTGGCTTGCTGAGTTTCAGCTGCTGATACCTCCTCTTAGGTATTTTCTCAGACACAGCTTAGAAGGACAGAGACAATCCAAGTTGTGTTTGGCACCTTCGAGTGATAAATTGGTCTCATCATCCATTAGTGATAAGGAAAGAGTCAAACAGTTTGACTGTGGTCTAATAATGACACATCCAAACCATGAAGGACATAAGAGATCTGGTATGGTTTTGTGCTTTATATTCAGGAACAGTCTCTGCTTTCTAATTTCTTAATAAATGCAACCTTCCTCTCTCCTGATAAGTCATGCATTAAAACTGTCCAAATTGTCAATTTAAAAAATAACCTTTCAGTGTTTCCTGAGATGGGAACAATATTATTATTGTGTCTTTTGGTTTTGTGTCTTTGTTCTGTGCCTGCAGCTGAATGAATTTTGCTTTTCATTTCTGTTTTTGGGAACATTGCTTTTCTGCAAGACGCAAATATCACATGTCTCTGTGCACAAGAAACTAGGCTTGATTTGTAAATGGAAACACAGACTTGGCTCAAGCGCAGGAAACATCTTAATTTGAAAGTTAAAATAGAGGTTCAAAACCAACAACTAAACTCTGAACAAAGTTTTCACACTTGTAAGTGACCTTTCACCTATCACACCATTAAAAATACAGAAGAACTGAGAGTAGGTAGTGTGGCTTATTTGATATATTCTTCCCTTCCTAACAAAACAGTCTTGATCCAAATCTGAGGCCCCTTGTTCACATGCTGCCTCTCAGTATTTCTTTATAAATGTCTCTTGGAGGTTAGGTCACTTACCCTTTTTGGTAGCCATGAAAACAGATTTATTGGAATCTTTAAACATTACTGAAAGAGTTCAGGAGTATTATCACAGCTGGGTTTCTGTTTTATAACAGCCTAAAATGCAGTGAGGAAAAGTCGTCCTTTAATGCACAGAAAAGTTGTATGCCTTTGTAAAAGGTTTAATGCGCTCTTTGGACTTTAAAAGCAGCTCGAATCTCTTTTGCAATATGAACGTTAAAGAAAATGCTGTCATCACCAGAGTGTAGTCAGACCTTGCCAAAAAGGTGTTTAGCAGCCTCTGTATTTCTCATCCCTAAAGCACCTGTTTTAGACCAGTTTTATTTAAAAAAAACTATAGAAGTAAGGGTGGAAAAAATCGACTGTATGATCAGTAAAACTGTCGTTCTGCCCCAGCTGCTGTGGAGGTCTGAGATGACACCCCAGTGTTAAACCTCCCATCCCTGTTTGTATGGATATCCACACTGTCTTGAAAACATGATCTTGATTATCACCAGCATTATATAGGACAGCTACAGGCGTGCTTAAAAAATGGAGTTAGGACAGGTTTAGACTTCAGCCTGTACAATGCTTTGGTTATGTCCATGTTCCAGAAAGCTTGACAGTTATGCCAAAAAAAACTTCTCAAAGGCAAACTTAGAAAATGTTTGAAAGACAAATTCATGTGATGTATCTATGCAGCTTCACTAAGCTGAATGAAAGCAAAGTGTGGTGGTGTTCCATCCATGCTGGAAGACTAGCTAGCATAGCTCTGCTGAGTAATGAATGTAGCAGTTATGCTCCTAGGTGAAGGATTGGCTTGATGAAGCTGAGGTTTTGTCTGCATTTAAGTCAAATCATATCAATACAAGGCAAATTTTACAGTGAAATTGTACTCATAGTAACATGAGGTGGATGCTTTTCTGTTGTCAGTGTTGACTGGACTCGCTGAACCTTTTTTCCTTAATATCTACTTGAGTGTTGCTTTGATTTCTTGTGAAGAGAAGCTGTACTGGCAGTAGCTGACTCACCATTTAATATCTTTTACTGGTCTGGTTCGACATGATAATATCTGAGTATTATTAAACTTTTAGGCAAGAGACTGTATTGGTGTAGAAAAGGAAAATTTTGCATAGCATATTAAGGGCAGAACTGTTTGTAGATGTGCATCAGTTAACATGTCCTAAATAATGCCTTGTCAGGAAAGGACATAGGAGTAGCTACTTCAGAATTTTTTCATTTGGTGTAAATCTTAATTAACAATAAATCTTAATTAACATTTCAGAAACCCCAGAAAACCTAACTTGTATTACAACCAGAGGGGATTTTATATGTGACTTTAGGGGTGTCTGGCTTTTCCTGAGACAAATTTGCAGGGCATGAAGTTACCAGCGATTAAAAAAAGTGTAAATAGCAGGTATTAGTACAGTTCAGTAAGCATGCATTAAATCTCAAGACACATCCCTTTTTTTTTTTTTTGACCCTGTTTTCTCACACTAATCCTTTTTATTGCCCACTGTTTCCTAGTTCCACTTTCATTATAGTTTATTGTTTTCCAATTGAAGAAGAGACAGAGAAAATAACTTGCTGTTGGCAAATATAATTTTACTGTTTTAGAAATCAGCTTTGAAACTGCTTGAACAATAAGTTATTAGAAGAGCTTCAAAACCCAATAGTTCATAATACTGAATTTATATTTTTGATTTTTTTTTTAAATAAATGAGACATAGCAGCTATGAACACTACTGTTGGCAAGCCAATTTTCACATAATTTGTAACTTTGTAAAACTAGTAATTACTTCATGCTTAATATCTTCAGGGTATTTTGGCAAACAAGGAAAATTAGTTGGCTTTAAAAGAGTTGATACCGGTATCATACAGGAGGATAAATTTATTCTTCTGAGAAACAATTTTATTGTAACAGTCACATTCTTGAACTCTGGAAAAGGTTATTTCAGTACAAAATTGCAGCTTTCAGAGAAGTAGTGCACAATATTATTCTGGGGAAAAAAAAACCCAAACCAAAACAAAACCAAAAGAGTCTTGAGCAAGTTAGTATGAAAATCTTCATTTCTCTGATTGGGACTCTGACTTGATAAGCAGAAGAGTGCTTTATTTTGGATACATAGCTATTTTAGTTTTCCTGGGTCAAGGGGAAGGCTCCAAAACACATTGAATAATTTATACCCTCTCTGTTCTTTTAGGAGCATGGTTTCAGTCTCTGGTAGTCCTGTGTTCATGAGGGGAGGATGGGATACTGCAATCTGTCCTCATCTGTTACTATAACAGCATTATTTGTCTCTTCTTTTTCTGTAAGTGAAAAAACGACATCTAATCAAAGCTTTCATTAGATTATATAACAACCTTTATGTACAGACTTAAAGAATAATAATTTGATTCCTTTTTGACCATTCTAAAAGTCTGATTCTGAACAAATTTTGACACTAACAGTGCAAGTTGTTCTAATTAGAATTTGTGACCCTTCTTAATACATGTTCACATTTGTAAGATTTTCATACAGTGAAATGGAAAATACTCTAGAGCTAAATGTTCCAGATCTTGATATTTTCAACCTGAAGATGAGTATTTTATGTCTTTCAAGATGTATAGGTTAGTTTTCTTGAGGTGGTGCTAGGCAATAACACTTCCATGTTCACCCAGTTTCAGGACTATAATGAAGTTCAGACACATTTATAAAGCCCTGATAATCGTTGTACCTGTTGTTTCCCATTGTGATGTTTGGAGCCAGAAGGTGCTCAGTGGATGGTACACCTTTCTTTCCCCATCAAAGTACTCATGAGCTCATCTGTTTTACCATTGATAGAATGGCAGTTTGTTCAAAGAATTAATTTGGCTTGGCAGTGTCTAAATGAGAGGAGAACTTAATAAAGGAACTTGTTAAACAAAACTTTTTCATAGTGTCAGAACACAAAGTTCTGACCATATGCTAAGTGCCGTAGTTATCAGGAGAGTGGGAAAAATATGACCACATGCAATATTACATCCCTTCTGTAGAACATTTTCATCAAATAAAAAGATAGCAAATATTACCTTGTGGCTGTCACTCAGAACTGGTTTTCCAACCTTTGTGCCAACTGTGATGATAGGTCAACCAAGGCAGATGCCTGTTAACTACCTGGAACTGCAGCAGTTATTATGTAGTAGAATAGCATGATGAACAGATCTTTGTCTATTTTCTTGTGCTTTCATATGGTTTTGCATATAACCTGCAGTAGACTGTATGGTCCCTGTTTCTCCTAACTTGCAGTGACTCATCCATGAATGTAATGGTCTGCAATCAAATGTAGGACCTGTTGACGTACAGTATAGGTTTACTACTGTCTACATCAACATTTAGATAGGAGGTATGATCTGTTGAGAAAATCAGCCCTGTCTGCTAACATGCTCTGTGATAAAGAACTGTGTGAGTGCCCAACGAGGTGTTCTTTGAGATCTATTTGCAGTCATTCCAAGTGTTTTCTAAGGTTTTCAGGATTGTCTTTTGTTGGAGAAGCAAATAATCTGTGAAAAAGAGTAAGGATGCACAGCAGATGGTTTTGTAAATTAGCTTCATTATCAAAGGTGCTGTGAAGGAGGAGTATTCTGTTCCTCCTGTAGATGAAGAATACTTGTTTGGTACTGAGTCAGGATGGTCCTTTGTGAGAGTGCGATGAGGTGGCAAATGTGTGAAAATGAGAATGAGGACAAGCTGAAGTTGAACTAACAAGAAAGGAAAATGAAGTAGGCAACTAGAAATGTCCTGCTTAGATAGGTAGCTGCTAACAGGCTGCTTTAGTTACATGATGGAGGAAGGTGAAGTTCAGTGAAGAAACACAGGTTGTGGGTGTAGCTGAGAAACTGCCATCCTTGTCATATTTAAAGTGAACCAAATGAAGTTCACTTTAAGAAAGACTGCTGCCTAGCAAACTGAGTAGATTGAGACTGTAGTAGACTGCTAGAATCATAGCTAGCTTCCTCCTCTAGAAATGTAGTTTAATGTTGCAGTGCCAACTCTAAAGACAGTTGTGTTTTCAGCATGAGGTTGTAACATTCGGCTTGCAGTGTTCAACTGTTATCTACCACTGCATGAAATATACTGTTTGTTGAAGTGAACTCTGGTTATAGAGTCGCTCACTCATATTTTCATACTTAAAAAGCATTACCAAAATGGCAATTTATTTTAGGTTCAGTAACTGTTGGTGTATTTAAGGGGAAAAAAATCAAAAACCTCACAGATACAACTGAGCCTGCTACATGCCAAGGAGGACTTCGGGGGCCTGTAGAACATCAGATACCTACAGGATTTTAATTCTTTTCCCTGCCTACTCAGTCTGTAGGTATGTAAAAAGTCTGTCTCGCACACCTTCCAGTTTGTTCAGTGACAGTGCTGACGCTTTCTGTCCTGTCTTTTTGAGCCTACGTGGCAATGTGTCTGGTATGTAATTCAAAGAACTTCATGTGATAAAAATTAGTACTGTGTATCACTTTAACCTTTCTTTTTTAAGCTGCTAGGTGTCTAATGTCTTTCAGCTACCTTAGGTATTTCAAATAAATCCACTTTGTATATAGAATAAAGAAAACATTCATTTTGAATACTGAGATCCACAGTAAGCCTGCAAGTTATTCAAGATTTTGTCTGGTCTGGCTAGGCATCAAAAGACAAATTTAGAGCACTAAATGGTGACTTACCTGAAGGTAGATGTGAACACTTAGGGGGCTGGAAAGCAGTTACATTGACATCACCAACACAGCTAAATAAACATACATCCTCAGAATGATTCATAGCAAAGTACTATAGGGTTTTGTTGGTGATGATGTTTGGGCAATGCTCTGCATGCTGCATTTCAGTTTAATCACAAATGCTCTGATGACTCACAAGTAGTATAAATGGCAATTAAAGTGGAGCCTTGTCTTCATGTCTGTTTGCAAGACACTCATCTAGAACCAGTGATATACTGAGGCTCAGTGGTACAATATGCAAGTCTGCAAGTAAGTGTCCTCTGCTGGGTGTATTTCATCAGCCAAAGTCCTTCCAGGTTATAGCTTGTTCTTTCCCACTGGTCAAAACTCTGCTTCTAAAAAGGGGTTCGTTTGTTTCCTATTGCATTTTCAACTCAACTGCCTGATTATTTTTGTATATAATCTCACCTAAATTAAAAGCTTGTCTGTCTTCCTTAAGCAATTCATTACCCCACATTGTGTTGGTAGAGGATGCCTTTAGCACACATTGTCTTCTCAATTTTTTTGCAAGGTTGAACATCTGTGTGATCTGTTCATAGTCTATACCCAAACTCTTAAGTGTATTCTTCACAACAGTTACCGTGTTATGGATTATAGACTTTCTAAAAAAAGCTTGTTTGGTTTTTTTTCTGTAATATTTGAAGCCTGATATTCTTTGAGAAGTATGTGCTCACATGGTATTAAAAAAAAGAAAAAAAGTCGAATTTGAATGGCTTGAAAGATGTCCAAGTTTATGATCAAAACCAGCTCTGCACACATTTCCCCCCCCCCAGCATTGTCTTTCAAATAAACAAGCAGCTTTTTGAGGAAAACTTGATTGTATTGGTTGTTTCTAAGGAGCCCAAATGTGTACAGATATTTTTACTTCTTCAGGATGTTGTGGAGGGAGAATAGGAACATATTTGTTCATTTTGGGGCTGGAATTTCTGATGCAATGATAAGATCTATGAAGAAATCTCAACCATCTGTGTTGTGCTGTTTTAACAAGCAATAAACACACCCAACTTTTTCTTTTGTAGGCATATGTCCCAGCAGTTTCCCTGAATGGTGGAAATAATGTCAGATAAGGCGATGTACACAAGACCAACTACAGTGGTATCATAGTCCTGAAACAGTTTACATTTTTTATGAATATATTGTGATTGCTAACAGTCCTAAAATCTGTGCTAGTCTATAAGCATTTTAACAAATATTCACATTAGTCTGAATAAACAAATAAACTGCAATCAATTAACTTTGGTTAGGAGCGGCAACGCAGACAGACCACAGAGAAAATAAAGTGCAATTAGTGCTTCAGTCTCTCTCTGATCTGATTAAATAAATTGACAGGCAGTTTTTGATATAATTGTGCTATGTCATTGTTATGTTGCTGGTTACATCATTCTGCTCCCTCAGGAATCCCTCAAACATGTTTTCTCTTTCCTTTTTTAAAATATTAAAGAAAGAGAGTAAATGATTTAAAATTATTCTTTGTCTCTGCCCTTGCCTGAGTCAGCAGAATACATCTAGGTCATGTGTTTTTGAACAGCTGCAGTGCAGAGTATCTTCTTTCTGGGGGGGATAAGTAGACCCATTAAGGTACAGTCATCTTGCCCATTCTCTTTATGCCTTCACAAGTCTTGGGTGAGAAATGCCTGAGAAGGTCTATAATTCTTTTTATTAAACACAGATTAGCTTCCTGTCAGTTGACCTGTTTTTCCATTGTCATTGGACAACGAACGGACTGATAGAGGGAATATGTTGGCTCTTGGCTACAAGTAGCAGTAGACTGGACAGTTCTCTAAGGCATGCAATTAGGAATTCAGCAAACAAAATATTTTGTTTGTTTACTCTTCCCAGGATGGCTGCAGCTCCCCCAAGTTACTGTTTTGTAGCCTTTCCCCCATGTTCTAAAGATGGACTGGTGGTGTTTGGAAAGAACTCTGCACGGCCCAGGGATGAAGTGCAGGAGGTGGTCTACTTTGCTGCTGCAGCTCATGATCCAGGAAGCAAAGTTGAGGTAAGGGTGAAGTGTTACATTCAAACTGTGAGAAAGTACTGTTATTGGAAGATATGAATGCTGTCGTGTTTTCTTGTCAGATTGTAGAGTCCCTTGTTCCTTTCACTCAAACCTCTCTTGAGTGGAGAAGAGACAAGAGTTTTGAAAGTCCTGAAAGAGAAACTCAGAATGTAATTTTTTGGTTTAATTGAGGAAAAATCCATGATCTGTACTTTCTTCAGCAGACCAGCTGAACTGGTCCCACCTTGGATTCCTGCACTGTGTAATCTATCACTTGCCTTTTCCTTTTGAGAAAAATATCTTGGCTAACTGGAACTAGAAAGAATTTTTTGAAGTATGTCACTTGCTCATATGAATTGTTCACATTCGTGGTTGTTGTTTGACAGTTGTAATGGGGCCTGGCTACACTAGACATGTTGTAAAACAGGTAGCCAGAAATGTCTGCCTCAAAGAACTACTTGTGCTTAATAAGGGAATGGTGAGAGGAGGAAAACAAGAGCATAAGCTTTGTAAGCCATACGTAACTCTTGTACATGTGGTTGGCTTTGATGACATGTTGTGCAACTGAGGCACCTGCATCACGGTCAGTTTTCAGTGCTGTGGCTTCTCTCTGGATCTGGGATGAATGTGGAGCCCTGAAGCTGGACACTGATGCCATGGATGCAGGTTGAAAGGAATCCTGCTGCAAGTAATTTTAATTACAGTCTGTCACTTCAGCTTCACTTTAATGACAGGAGAACTGAAAGGATAAGCAAATGTGGAAGGGTGAAGCAAGGGGACAAATGAAACAAGAAGATGGGAAGAGGGGAAAGTGTGTACTAAAGGTGGAATGAAGAGTCTGAGACAGGAGAGGGAAAGACAAGGATTGGTGCAGGTAGCCATTTTAGCAGAGGACACAGAGCCTGATCTGCACTGTCAGGAGCTTTTAGAGTCCACAGGTTCTTGCTTCGGCTGGCAACTGGGGAAAGCAGGAGCTGTAGTGTTCCCTGCATTCAGCTTCCTCCTGTCCCTGTGGCTGTGCAGAAGGCTGGGGACACCAGGTGTCTTTCACCAGGCTGGAATGTCTCATCCATATGGATCCTTTATGGATACAATTGTCACTTCCCCAGAAGAGATCTCAAAGCCAGGGCCAGTTTTAATTCCGTTTTTTCAAGTGGGACAACTTCCAGATTTTAGAGGATTTCATGCTGTTCTTTCTAACAGTTAATGTTTTCGTAATTTCTGTTACTTCTCACATTTAGTACAACTCATGCACTATTAAATGATTTAATACTGGATATAAAGCAAGCCCCTCCCCCTGTCCAAAAGCACTAACTGCTGTTAATTGCAGTGTGGTATTGGTAGCACTCGGTATACAGACCCCAAGTGTGACAATAAGACAACTTCAGAAAAAAACCTCTTCACAGCAGTTTTTTAAAGCTTCTCTTCACAGAACTGGAAATTAAAAAAAGTTCTGCTATTGCAGAAGAACAACTTCCAAAAGCTCTTCTGGAGTGTTTGTATCCTTAGAAGAGAATACTTTCTAAGAACTTCATGTTAGAGTACTTGATTCTTTTGGTCTCTTTGCCTTGTATCTTACTCTTTGATGAGATTGTATATGGTTTAATTATATCCTTCAGCAAATTTTGACAATCTATTATGATCCCTCTCTCACCCCATGGTTAACCAGTTTAATGCCTTTTATAGAATTCAGTCATAAACTGGATTCTTTGTCAGTCCTTCTGGAAGCGGGGAGTGCAATCCCTTTGCCTAGCACACTGCAGCTGGTAGATTTAGTCTGCTAACTGGTATCTGCAAGTTTTCTCCTTAAATGCTGAATTTATTTCCTTTTCTTTTTGTTTTTAAATTAAGGTAAAGCTTGTTATGGTGTAGTTAAGATGTGCCTTTGGACAGGAAAACAGAGCGGGCTAATTCCTTTTTTTTTGGAAGCAGAGGCTTCAGCACTAATTAGATGAGTACTTTGGCCTCTGCTAGTCTGTGCTACTGCATAATTCTTCATTAGCTCACCTGAGGTTTTGCAGGTGCGGTGGTGTATGAAAACATAGAGGCTCCAGATGTTTACTGAAATTCTTCCTGCTTCCTTCCAGCACATATTCAGCCGCTCTGAAAGTAGCGTGAGCAATTGCTTATCCCTGCATCTTTGTCACGCTCGGCACTAAATATTGTTAGTGTTGTCATGGTTTTGGGTCTAAAGACTGTCTGGTAGCCAGTTATTTAACTCGCACTCCTTTGGACAGACCTAAGCATAGATTTAGTTGTTAGTTTTTCAAGATTTTTTTTCCACCTTCAGAGAGACAGTGTTCAATCAAACAAGTCTAGCACATAGAAATGTTGTAATTTTTTTCAGAAATACATCTTTTAAAAAAGATTTCTTTTTTAACTGTCCCCTTCAAAGGTCTTAAAGTATCATAATAATCCCCTTTGCTGTAGGAATTGTGAAAGATTGACTGAATTGATAAAAACTCTACAATCCAAGTTTAGTCTGCTAGATCTGCTTCCAGATTTTGCTGCTTTATGAACTTCAGGATACTAGTGAACAAGAAAATTGCAATTTGAGACATGCTAACTCTTTAAGACAGCAGAACAGAAGTAAGGTCTTCATTTTTTTCTAATTTGCTGAAATGTCTTTATCCTGTTGTAGGGATGTGTCCAAGACTACTCTTATCTTACAACAAATGCATCCTTATGTATAGGCAGAGCTTGTGTGAAACCTTTAATTCCTTGTGTACTGTTAGTGGTACTTCTATAAGTTAAGAAAAGCTTTAAGGAAGGGCTTGAATTGAGGTGCTTCATGTTTTTAAGTTGCAGGCATACAACACCTTTCAAGCAAACTGACTGAGTTTTCAGGGCTAATTAGCTAACAGGGAGAGTGGAATGTCAGAGCTTCTAGCTGTAGTCTTTGACATTCAGAATTATTACTTTGTTCTTTAAAACTCTTGACTGCCAACAGTTCAGTTATCATTGTGTGGGGTATTTTTTTGCTACAGCTTTCCTTCCCTAGTGTTTTATAAAACTAACTAAACAGGTCTGAGGAAATGAAATGTACAATATTTTGCAAATGGAAAAATGCGGTTGACCAATTTCATGCTACTGTTTTTCTAAGTCAGTAACCCTTTATGCCTCTGAATAAACTCTGCCTCTCATCCATCCTTGTGGTTTTTTTCCCCAACACTTCCCTCCCCCCCAACATTTCTTTCCATTCATAAAGTAAATTTGCACAATTTCTTATGTTAGATACATGATCCTTTACCTTCACTGGTCAATGATGGTGGACTTGCTTTTCATTATATTCTATCCTTTGCAGGTAATGTAATCCAGTGTATGTAGAGCTTTGATTACTTCTCTGTGACTGTCACATTTTGAACTTCTGTTAAGAGGTGGTTTTCAACGCACTGATGACATGGGTTGCTTTATAAGACTCTCTCAGGAAGTCTATATCCTATTTATTTGTGCTGCTTGTGTTTGGATATGTGGTAATGCACAATGTAACCAAAAATGACACAGTTATTCAGCTAGATTATTGCCATAAAGGAATCAGGCAGGCCGTGCCATATAGCTATCAGCTGGTTTGTGTGGCAGGGCCTTAAACAAGGGAATTCAGTGAATACTGCAAGTCATTTTAAGCTTGATCTTTGTGGCACAAATCTACCAGATAAGTAAGTCTGCAGCTAACTCATCAACAGAATTCCTTCCCTCCATGTCAGCAGGTTCCCAAGACCCTGAACAACGAGGCTTTTCATAAGGGTCTGTTCTGTGTGTGTGACAACTTTCTCAAAAGTTTGTTCTTGTCTTGCATTGTGATCTTGCAGCAGCAGATGCTGATCAGACTCTTCCTTATTGTAGTGGTCAGTCTAGTCAACTTCTGTGTGCAGGTGAAATACGCTCCCTTAGGCATAAATAGGATCCTTTTTTTTTTTTTTTTAATTCTTCTACTAAAAGTGTGGGGTTTTTTTCCCCCAGATGTGAATTTTAAGATTTTTTTTCATGTGTTAGTGAGAATTCATGTTGTATGACCTAAGATGTAAAACTCTGCCTGATTTTTAAGGTAGGTTTTACTGTCGAGGTTTCTTCTACTCTCTGCTAACCCACTGCTTGCTGTGGTTTTCTTTCTTCTGAAGTCTCAGGTGGATGAAAATTTCCTAGCTGAACTTTCTGTGTGGACCTTTTTTATCCTTTTAGATCAACCTCCATTTCTTCTAGTTTGACCTTCTATCCATGAGTTAAATACAGTCATGGTTCCATGCTTTAATACAGAGCTGTAAAAGCACTTCTATGTTAATAGCATGGAGGAGTGGAACGGGAAAATAGAAAGGATGGTCTAACAACAAAGTCTATCAAATTGTGGAATATTGCAAAATTTTTCTAATATATTGGTATTAAACACTGTTCTGCGCTTAAAGCCAGCCCTCTGGGGGGTAGGAGGAATTGTGTCTTCTCCAAAACTTCATGACACAGTTATGCATTAGTTTTTTGGTTTTTTGTTTTTTCTCTTTTTTTTTAATAGTTGGGTTTTTTTTTTTAAAGAAAACCATCCTACTCTCGCTGCTCTTGAGTTTTCAGAGGAGCCGTAAGATTTTTTTGCTGCACATTGGTCTGAGCACTGCAGACATAAAAACTCACCTGAAGCTAACTGAGAGGTCTCTGTCTGGTGTTGCAAGATAGATACAAAGCTTGGAAAGTAGACCTTGACTGTATTAAAGTTGGCTTTGTATTACTTTGGAAGTGTTGTAATTGTAGTATTTGTAGCATAACCGCCAGGAATCATGCCAGTGCGGCAGTTTATTTGGTACGCTTTGATTCCCTCTTATGTCAGCTCTTTGGGTTATCTGCATTATATCTGGAGGTAAGACGTTCAGAATCTGGTAACAGAAGCCAAGAAGCAGCTGAATCTAATGAGAATTTGCTCTTTGGGCAGCCTGCAGATTAGATTGATGGTGCCACACTTACACAGTCATGTTACTGCAGCAGTGAGCTTGAACCTGGGCACCCCCACTATGATTCCTCCATGGGTAAGTGCTGACTGGCAGGAAACCTTGATGAAATACAGTAGTGTTTGTGCCTACGATGAAACTTTTCATTTAGTGTACGTAGATAAAAAAGTTGTAGTCTAAAGGCTTACAATTCAGACATCATTTAGGAAGCCACTTTTTCTTGCCTCTCAGCTGAGACCCGATGACTGGCTGTGTAAGCAGCCTATCTCATGACACATGCAGTCCAATGGCTTACCTGAAACCACCTTGTTTAAGCTAACCTTTCGAGTTTGCACAGAGAGAGTGGAGAGGCACTATGCAGGCAGACAGTAGCTAATAAAAGAAAGTGGTTGCTGCCTTCAGCAGAGTCTGTTGTTTGGCTAACGTGAGCTTTTTCTCTGTTCTGCTCTACTGCAGGCCGCTGGCCTTTAAACTGATGTGTTTGCTTTGTAACACACTGAACGAGCCAGCAGCAGTTCAGGGGTAGAAGCTGTAATCTCTTGGATGTTTCTGCCCTCTCAGAGACTCTATTTTTACTATAGGAGTGCTACTTCTTTCTGCTGCCAAAGCAAAACTGGTTAGCTTGAACTATTTTTTTTTCCTAATTAGAACAGAGAGTAAGAGGAGGGAGAGTGATAGAATTGTGTAGGGCAAAAGCCCTCCAACTATCCCATCTTAATCCAAACTATTTCCTTCTGGCAAAACTGATGTGTGAGCAGGCATTTCAAACTGGCCAAGCAGAGAAATAAGTCATAGGATATCTGGAAGTTCCAGGGATGTCTCTGTAATGGGCTTTTTGTGGCTTCTTTGAAATTTGTTTCTTACCATTTTAATAAGCTTCATTCTTACTTTAGTTTTACTTCTGCTCATCACCCAGGAGACTAGCAGGTTTGTAAGTTAATAAACAAGAGGTGAATTCTTGACTAGTAAATCAACTCTGGCATATAGTGTCTCCAGAGAGTGTTCTTAGCCTTGTGTGCCTTGCAGCACTTTGTGGTATTTTATTTTTTTAAAGATTTTTGTATTTCATTTTATCAAGCACATTTCCATACTGTGGCCCACATGCCTGAGGCTCCTTGGTGGCTTGATAAAGTATGTTAGAATAGGTCAGAGGGTGTGTTGTTCTGCTTTTTGACAGGGGAACTTTTTCTAGCTTCCCTTATTCTTCTGTAAAATCAAATCTCACATCCTTAGTCTTCAAGATAAATGACATTGCTAAAGATCAGAGGCATACAGATTCAAATTTTACAATTATTGGATACAATGATTAGAAACAGGTAAGAACAACATTCAAATACAGAAGCTTATGTAAAGTGTACTTTCATAAAAAGGGAAAAACTTCTTAATATCAAGAAGTAAGAGGTGCTCTACTGTGGCAGAAAGTGGGTTTGTTCTCTGTTTGTACACTTAGTGTTGCTGTTGTTGGTATCTGGCTACAATGTGAGGATACCTGTACTAGCATAGCATGTGTTTTTGCAAGCTAGCTACCTGAGGATTTGTCCTGCCACTGGAGAGGCCTGTAATCACCATTCTGGTTTGACTGTGACTGCTGGAACTATGGCTGACTACTTGAGGTGTATCCAGGCTGGATTTATGCTGGTGTATGGCTGTCCCCTCCACTGTGGCACATCACTTCTGCTAGTGGATGTCATGGCTGTGCTTACTGAGCGTTGTGAAGTTGTCCAGCTGTCTTCCACCGTATACTTAGTGCTTAGAGGGGCTTTCTTGAACAACCATGTTCCAGCTTTTCATATCCATTTCATCATGATGGTAGGACCCAGGTAGACCATGTCACCTGTGGTATCACCTCTCTAGACAGTTCCAGCTGGTCTGTCAGTCTTGATGTCTTGATGGCCATAGGAGCAGTGGCTGCAAGACTGCCTCATCTCATTTTTGCCATCCCCCTTTTCAAAGGGGTTAAAAGCAGCCATGGTACAACTTCTCAAGTTCCTGCAATAGCACAGGTATTTTGCCTGGTTTCAAATACATGCTGGGGTACAGCAGTGCTTGAAGTAGTTAAGAAAAGAGTTAATGCCAAGTTGGAGCCTGGATCTGATGAGGGGGTGGTGTGGAGGAATCTCTTCTGTAATCTAGAATCTCATGGCCCTTTTTCAAAGATCATTTATTTTTAAAGCATTCTCTGACTATTGCCTTTGTTATCCAGAGCCAAAGCCCATGTGATTTCATTGATATTTCATAATGACCTGACTGACAGTGCTAGGAATCAGGCTTCTGCAGCCTGAGTACAGTAGGAGCTGCACAATAGTTTCTTTTCATTAATGAAAGAAGAAATCTCTTGTGCTTATGACTGTCATGTCTGGTTTTGGAATACCTCCAACATATCTGCATGCCCTAGCTAGGGTGGGAGGTACATTTCTGCCTTGTGCTATACTTAGAACTGCCTTGATAAGATTCTTTTCTTGATACTGTAAGTGAAATAAAAGAAATGTCATTGGTTTCCAGCCTGCTCAGTTCTCTTTAAAGTTGTTGGCTGCATCTCTTGCATGTGAAGTCTCTGCTCGTTACTTTTTTATTTCCTGATGGGAATTTACTGTCACAGGGCACAATGCCCATTATGCTGCTTTCAGGGCTGGAATTCTAGCAAATCAATGGAGCCTGACACGACTTACTCGCAGGCTTTGCCGCCAAATGTATCAGTGTTACTCAGTTTTTACCCTCTTACTTAAAGAAAAATGTTAGTGCTAGGAAGCGTTGAGGCTGGATGCTTCAGGAATTTTAAAGGCAAGGTTGGTAGCAAGCAGAATCACAGCAGTACCTTATGTCTGTTTTATTTGTCATTGCCTAGTTTGGCACAGCCCTTGGTAGAACAGGCTGCTATGCTGTCATGCTGGAGTGATTCACCAGATAAGGACAGGGAGGGTGTGATTTGTGCTAGCTTTTGAAATCGTCATCATCTGAGCTTCCATTTCTAGAGAACTAGTGGCCAGTGAGGTTTTTTTTGGTGGACGGTGTTGTCTTTCCCCCGCTGTGACTTTCCTTGTCTGAACTGTTAAGCATGTGTTCTGATTTCTATGAAATAGGTAGCAATGGTTTCCTGCGCTTCAATCCAGTGACTGGCTGTAGTTGACCTACTTTGATAGTTGATGTATCTTGGCTACAGGTGGATAGCCCACTTTCTCTCTTTCCTGCATGAAAATATTCTTTTATCTCAGGAAGTGTTTTCTGATGTCATTTTAAGGGTGTGGAGGTGGAGTTGAGGAGTGAGAGGTTTACATTTGAAATTAATCATCTGTTGTCACATCTGGACCCTAGTTTTTTGAGACGCTTGTACCTTTTATTAACAAAAATGAAGCAAACACCTGCTTTAATACATCAGTCCAGCTGACTTTTCTGCTTAATGGAGTAAATAATTCTAATGAGAAGGTAAAAACTCATTAAGGCTTTTTCATGACTGTCAGTAACCATGGCAAAGGATTGGTGAACAAGAATCAAGTCAATTATAATTTTACAAGGCCCGCGAGCTACTATCAGATTGGAATGGTTTTCCATTATTTAGATTTTCAAAGGCAATTTATGTAAGTAAGGTTTTAACGTTGTCTACATACATGAGTTATTGCATGGAATCTGAAACAACGTGAAAATATGGAAATATGGTCCATGTTTGCTTGTCATTGGGCTGGGGAATGTAAAGAAGCAATATAGAAGGTGACAGCTGTATTCTGAGGTGTATACAGAGGCCTCTGCTTGTTTTCTGGCCTCTGATCACATAGTTACAAGGCAAAAGCACTTTTTTTTCCTAAATGCTTTGGATCCTTCAAGCAGAAGCAAACAGTTGCCTCTTTCCCCTTTCTTGACTTCTACCATTGACAGTAAAATCTTTATAATGATTAGCAGCTTTGGAAATGTCTAGGTTTGGAGTGAGGCCCCAAGTAGTAAGTGTTTGGTAGCAAGGATAGCCAGAATATATTTGCATTCAGCATCTTTTTAGCCTAACTATCACTTTTCAGAGTGTTTTTGGCATTTTTCCTTCTAGAAAATCAAAGCACCAGTGTAAGCAAGCTTCTATGATAGGGCCATTCAACCAGAGAATGCTGTGCAAGTGGGGGATTTTTGAGTACTGAAGTCTCTGCCACACTTAATCTAGGTTTCTGCTTTCTGCTGCGGAGTTGAGAATGTTCATGTCCTGGATGGCTCTGCAGGATGGCCCCTACCTGACCACGTATGAGATGTAGGGAGCCAAGACTTGAGCTGTGCAGTAGCTATGTCTGCCTGGTTGCAGACCTGTCTCCTGATAGCTGCTCCACTCATGTCTTCACATGTAACGTGGAAAGGTGCTTGGCCCAACCCCTTTTCCTGCTGCTGCAGTTCCTCCTTTGCACATCTGGGAAAAACAGTTATTCTCTATTCACTTGCACACGAGTTAAGTGCTTATCCAAACAGCACTGATCTACAGCTCCGAAATAAATTTGCACAGAATGTCAAAAATGAGATTTGCTTGTTGACAGCTGAAATGGAGAAGGGGGAGATTTGTAAAAAGTGTCTGCTCTGGTGTGACTTGGTTAGAAAATGAAACAAAGGGTCAACTGTAAAAAGTGGTTTTATTACTCAGATCTTAGCTTCTGGCCAGTGCCAGATGTTGTTGCACCTCTATAGATGAGGGATATGCCTCTACAAAATCAATGTATTACTATATAAGCAATTTGATCAACCAGCTTGGTCAAATATTAGGGATTTTCTCCAACATATACAGCAGGTAAGTGTTATTGCCTAAACCAAAATTCAAAATTAAGCACACAGCAGAGAGGACAAGGGAAACATGTCCCTACTCTTGTTTTTAATTCTCTACAGTGAAAGAGTTCCCTGACCCCACTTTTGGTTTTTTTGTTGTTTTTTTTTAATTATGTTTCCTGCATGAGAAATCATCCTTTTATTTCACTTGTGGTTTGCCTGGTTTTATAGAAAGTTTGGCCTGTTTGCATTCAATTCCCAATGAAGGTAGCAAGCTCAATTCTTGTCCTCCTTGCATGGTCAGAGTGAAGGACTCTAAAAATGCTGTTTCTGATCAAAGATGATCTTTTATATTTTTTAATTGCATTCTAGATGGTTACTGTAAAAATCATTGCTCAAGACTGGAGGCTGAAGGTAATCATGGTGTGTAACCCTCAGAGCAGGGGAAAGACAGGTTAGGGAAACAAAGAGCTTTTTTGCTGCTATTAATCTTGAACTGATTCCTTTGGCTTTAGGTTCTAATATAGATACATAATTTTTTTTCATGGCAAACAACTCTCAGTCCACAAGTCCATTCTGCTCACCTTGCTCACTTTGATACATCTGACAAAATATTCCTCCAGAAAGACATTGCATATTACTTCCCACAAGGATGATGTTATCACAGGAATGCTGAGCACTAACAGCTGTCTCAAAAATGCCACAGCCAGCTTCAGTTTCTTCAGAAGAAAATCCTGTGGAGTTTGGTCCTTGAAGAACTTAATGTGACTTCAGTAGTAAAATGTAAAGCCCGTTCCTTTGGCTTTTACAAGGCAAGAATCTAATGATGGATCAAGCTCTCTTCCATGCTGTCTGGGAAAATGGTGCTTGTTTTTATGTCCTAGAGCAAGGGAAAAGTAAATATTTTTGCAAGATAGCATGTATTTCTTTCTTCCTTGCAGTTTCAGTGATTCCTCTGCAGCCCTTCTCTGTATTTTTGACTTGTCAGAATACATCCAGAGACCTCTGGCTCCAGTAAACCATTTAAAATAGCAGAAACATCAGTTTTAAGCAAAAACAGTGCCTGTGTTTTATTTCATGTGACTGCTTATCAGAGCATTCCACTGAATCTTTTCAAGTCTTGATAATTTTTAATTTGTTTTTTTCTTTCTAGCAGCAGTCTCAGTCCTGGGGCAGGTACAGGGAGGGCAGCAAGGGAAAAGGGGAAGCCTTCTAATGTGCTTTGTCCAGTTGCCATTGTTACACTGCGTACTTAGTAAAGTACTGGAGATTGTGCTTAGGTGAGACGGTAGAGTGGTTTGATGTTGTTGCTATGTACAGACATCTTCTGTGTTTCTTTACAGTCTTTCTACTGTTGCTTTCCACTGATTCTAGCACTTGGGTTCTGCTTGACTCTTTGAAGTCTGCAACTGTCAAGTGATGTATTTTCCCAGACATTTGCAATATAAAGATGTAAAGATTCAAACATGACAGTTAAATTTTGTTTAAAAAAATTCTCCACTCATACCCAAGACATGGACTCTTCTAAATAATGCATGTCCTGTCTGTACATTGAAGCCTTGTGTTACTTCAGACACAGCATTAGATAAAGTGTTAGCAATTGTTTTGCTTTTTCTCTTCCTGCTCTCTCTGCAGTGCACATATATTGAGATTGAGCAGGTGCCGAAGACTCATGCTGTTGTGCTGAGCAGGCCCTCCTGGCTTTGGGGGGCAGAAATGGGAGCTAATGAGCATGGAGTCTGTGTAGCTAATGAAGCCATCGTGACCAGAGAACCAGCTTCTGAATCTGAAGCCTTGCTTGGAATGGATCTTGTCAGGTGGGTGGCTTGCTGAGCTGTGACCAGCCTTTCAAACACCAGAGGTTTAGATGATGATGATACTGGGTAACAGCTTTGTGATGCTGGCATTAGGAGATTTTAAAACAGTATAAGCAGGAGACCTGTCTAGGCAGAGCTCCAGACACAACTGAGTTAACATTTAAAACACTTGGAATCTGAATTTGGCTACAAAGTATGTACCAGTCCAATGTGGGTTCACTAAACCTACCTTGTCTACCTACCTTACAGTCTAGCAGCAGCTATTCTGACAGGGTAAGAGGAATTATTACGGTGTTGGTAAGGAACTGCTAAATAATTTGTAACATCGGATTGCTGGCGTGTCCTTCCTTCTCCCCCACTTTACAACAGCCTACTCTGACCTAAAAAGCTTATCCTGGGCTTATAGCCAACTGTAGGCATAAACAAACTACTATGCCTCACTTCAGCCCATGCATTCCAGTGCAAACCATTGCCCTTATTTAAATGCTGGCAAACAAACTCCTGGAAGTCTGTTCATTGAAGGATGTCTGCCTAAAAGGCTTGGGCTGCACTGGAAATCTCAGCCTGCACGCTGATCTCGTAGTGCAGAGATTTTAAAGGAGAGTTGGGTGGGGGAAGAAAGCTGAAAATGAAAGAACAAGAGAAGATGGTGCAAGCTTATTGCAAAGAGAAAGGGAGCAAATGAAGTCAGTTTAAAGATGGAACAAGACAATAACTGTTTAAGTGAATTGATGGTAGACCCAATGGTCCTGGTGGAATTTGCCCTAGGATACTGAATGAGTGTGCTGAACCAATTTCAGACACATTCTCATTTTTCTTGAGAACTAGTGAAAGGTGTGAGAGGTTCTGGATGACTGGAAAAGGCTAAATGTTGTGGCAATGCTTAATATAATTTAAAAGAGTTGTGGTTATAGACCAGTTTAACCTCAGTTCCTGAAGGGGAAAAAAACCCACTTAAATACCAAGGACTTCATAAATGTGCAATAATAATTGTTAGTAAAGAAAAATCCTGTCAAACCATTCTACTTTACTTTTGTAATGAGTTAACAAATTTTATGGATTAAGGATAGGAAACAGATACCTTGACTTTTAAGATGGGCTTTTAAACCTCAGACGGTTTTCTCATAAAAAAGCTGGGAAGTGAGTTAGAAGAAGTTGTTGTTAGGTGTATATCTGCCTGAGACTGTAACTGTTCTCTAATGATGTCTCTGCAGAAATACAGTATCTGTTCCAGCTACCATAAATCAAGAGGAATACAAGCGAGTTGGAGAGAATGCAGTGCAAATGGGAAGTATGATCAGAGATCTCTAGGCTCTGATTAATAAGAAAATCATGAGGGAATTTGACTTGTGTTTCTTTGGTATTTTCTCTAAATTCTATATTACCAAAGGAATCTGTGGAGAAGCTGCACCTAGGAGAACTAGTGATCTTAATTTCATCAAAGGAGGCTGAATGGACTTGGGTGCTCTGTTAAGAAAATGTAGGACAAGGTTTTGTCAAGACAAGCATGATTAGGTGACTTTCCAAGCTCGACCGTTATGTTTTTTCCCTTCATACTACCATCCTTTTGAATAACAAATTACTAGTTTAGATGCACAGTTCTGCTTATATTGGTCACATTTACAGCAGTCTCAAAATACTGTTTAATATTCAAACATGTCATCCAGCAGGTCTAGATTTACCCACACTAGCAAATCAAGATACATCAAAATAAGGAGAAACTGGTCATAAACTGCGAGTGATCATTACCTATAGATAAAACCCTCTTTCTTTTCCTTCTTATCTTGAATGCCGAGTGCTTCAGCCAGGGTGAACTAGAGGTGTGTTGCAGATGACTTGGCTAGTTGAATTCTTACCTGTTTTGGATCACCTCATAGAGCAGAGAGCCATCAAGTACAAAATCATGTGGGATGTAAAGTGGCAGCTGGCACCGGCTTTGCCTCTTTTTACCCATCTGCAGAACGGACTAATTCTATCGTTAAGGATTTATTGGAATAAAACTGAGGTGTTTTAAGCCTAGTTAAGAAATCCACATCTTTGCTGGCCAACCTGTGTGTGTTGGACTTAGCATCTATGTCAGATGTTAGCTGGAGGATGAAGACGGGCACTCTGTGTGTGCATGTGTGACTAGCTGATCACAAAAGAAAAAAGATTTTTATACTCTGAGACATGTTCTTCTGCGCAAGTCTAAGAGTTGTCAACCCAGGGATGTCATGAATCAAATTTTACTCAGTCTCCCCAAAGAGTTTGCTTCTACATTCTCTTTAAGTGATTATTCTTTTTCCATAGGGGAGACTTCCTCTCTCCTTGAACTCACCTGGAATTGTCACTTTTCAGTTAGGATTTAAAATCCAGCCAACATGACCAAAGGCTGTAGGTGGATGTTGTGAGACCTCATGCTGTTAAACAGGCCAGAGGCATCTCTCAGCAGGGTGGTAGAATTCTGAAGTCAGCATGTTTTGTTGTTGAAATAGGAAATTGAAAATTCATCCTGCAACCTTGGAGACGAAGCATTTTTTTTTTTGAATAAAGATTGCAATGGATATGATTAAAGATGTATTTCACAAAGTTCTTAGCTTAGTTAGTAACTGGCTACTGGCTCAGTGCTTGAAACCAGTGTGTCACCTAGTATGCTGCTGTATCTGAGGACTAAGACAGGTATCTGCAGATTTGTAGCTTGATAGTGATATCGCAGCATGTGAGAACACATGAATGGTTCTTCTAATAAAGTTTGTGTGATTGACTTGAGGGGTAGAAGTTGGTCCTGCTCCATGAAGGCTTGTCCCCATCACAGTTTTATCTAAATGGAGAACCTAGTCACAACAGATGGAAGAATAGAGAGAAAAAAGGCTTCAGCACAAATTCCCAAGAAATGCTTCTTTTCTGTTGTAGGGGTTTATTCAAAAGTTGGTCTTTGAAAGCTGTGCTGGCATTGCTGCATTGGTTAGCTTAGCAGGATTTTCTTCAGATAATCTTCCTAGTTTGGCTGCAGTTTTGGTTTTTTGGGAGGCACAGTTGCATCTATAAAACACTTGTTTACTTAGGGAAGTAGATTCCCATGAAGAGGTGGTGTACTGCTTTGCTTATGCTAATACAGTTAGAACAGGACAACATTACCATAGAAAAGGTATAGATGAAGAAACCTGCAAAATACTCCCTTATTTTTGCATTGTTGTCTTAATTTTTAATCCCTGTATATTTGTATTATTTCTTTGTTCTGTTCATCACTGGTGCAATCATTTTTTCAGACCCACACAGAGATGCAGAACTTGGCAGGAAGTCAAGAATGCTCTTTAAAATGCTATCAATTTGTTTACCAATTTCTTTCCCTAGAGACATCAAAACTGAATAAAGGAGAATGTCATCTGTATGTTAGTTACTTCATTTGGAAAGTCTGCATCTAACTGATATGTGAAGTCAAAAATCTAAAGATAATGTTGTCCTGGCAAGGTTGTGATATGTTGTGATAAAAATTTGGAGGCAGTGGATTGTACTAAGTCACTGAAATTTTCTTAATGAGTAATCCAGGCTCTCATCTGGGGGTGAAATTGCTTAAATCTTTTCTTCCATCTCATGTTGAAGGGTACTCTGAAATGTGTTAGTGGGAGGATTGTGCTGCAGTTACCCAGGACACTGATGCAGAGAAAACTGGCAAGACCTACAGTTTTATGGAGATGAGCTGTGTGGTTGTTATGTAGGGGTTTTTTTGTTTTGTTTTCTTTGGTTTTTTGCTGTCCCTTGTGACTGACAGGTAGGAGCACCCAAGCGAAAGCAGAGCCTAGGACTTCGTTAAATGGAAGTGAGTGTAATGTTGGAGCCATTTGGAAAAAAAAATAAATCTAAAGGATATTTCTTCAGGCTGAATCTCTGCTGTTCTGACAGAGAAAGCTAAACTATAACCATCTCAGAAGGACAATTTCAGTGAAATGTTATTAAAAGTTTTAGTGTGATGTTATGTCTCTTGGCAGGTTTTGGTCTAATTATAACCTAATGCTTTTGGTCATAAACTGGGGAGAACAGAGCAGATTATCACTGAATCTAGTGATTCTGCAGTCACCAAGGTAGTTGTCAGGCCATTCATTTACAAGGCAGGCTTTTGGACTAGCTTTTAAATGATGTCTGTCATATTTGCTACGACTGGCATCTCTGTATTGCTCTGAAAAACCAATTGCAGCAATGATGAGAAAAATGAAGGAAGAACATAAATCATAGGGACTAGAAATGGAGAAAACAATACAATGCAAGGTTGAGCTAATAAGAGAAAACAAGAGGAAGAGACTCTACAAGTGCCAGCTAAGAAGGTAATAGGGGGGGAAATGTTGACTGGAAGTTAGGACCTAAATTCTAGTTGGTTCTCCTTTGTCACAAAGTGATGAAGAGATGCTGATGAAAGAGAAAAAAACCCACCGCTTTCAATAATTCAACCTAAAATAAGGCTAATAGTGGCCAACTATTTAAGATAGGAGGCCCAGTGCAGAGATCAGGTTGAAAAGTATTTTGATCAATAATGGATTTTTATTCAAGGTTTCAGGACCTGATTTGTGTAGTGTAGTTTTGAGGAAAGAAGCAGGAAGGGCTAACACAGTACTTGTATTTAAAAAGGTGCATTTCTTGGATCTGTCAGTCAAAATGACTTTGTCTATTAGAGAAAGATAAACACAGTAAAAAATACTAAGGTGACGTAACCAACAGAGAAATTTGGGGCTGATCCAGGTAACCCTCCCAAAGGATGGAAGAATTACTTATCCCATTCATTCAAGGCAGGATACAGTCATTCACTATAGCTTTGAAAACCCAATTTTTCCACGTCAGTTTACTTTTCCCTAAAATACCCTTGTTTTGCTCAAACTTCCTTTAAAAATCATGTTCATGTAGACATGTGGCTACTCTTAGTTTAGACAGAAACTTAATATGGGGTTTAATTGTTAAAATTATATAATTTTTTTTTAAGCTTCTGCAGGAACACTGGAGTATGATGTGCACAGATGCTTCTGTCTGCAGTGTTCAGTATGCATTGAAGGATTACACACATATAGCTTCTATGGCCAATTAAATATTGGAACATTGGGAAAGAGAGGCTGTAGAAAGGTTGTAATACTGAATACTCATTTCTTTTTTTGATCTCTGGTGATATTAATCTGCAGTTTCCCACTCTTCTGTACAGAAAAGTGAACTTGCATACAGCTGTTACTTTAAAAAGACCTCTTTGCAAATTGTACTTCAAATGTATTCTGCCTGAGAGGTGGATAAATGGAGCATTACATGTGTACAGTGCAGTTGAGACCACTGGTTGTTAATTGGTCTCTTTTTAAAAACTCAAACCCGGCTATGGTAGGCTTAAGAATGAAGAACTAGTGTGGAAAATAAAGACTTGGAAAAAATGTAAGCAATTTGGTATCTCATCCTGTAGATGACATATTCTAGTAACTCATTAAAGCAAGAATTCTTACACTATGCAAAGCTGACACTTCAGTATTTTAAAACCAGATCAGTGCTGATACTTGAAATTAGTAACTTATGGAGTTGGATGTTAGATGCTTGTCTGAATCTGTTTTACCCTTGTCTTACAGACTTGGCCTAGAAAGAGGTGCAACAGCTAAAGAAGCATTGGATGTGATAGTTGCTCTGTTAGAAGAGCATGGACAAGGTGGAAATTATTACGAAGATGGGAGTTCATGCCATACTTTCCAAAGTGCATTTTTGATTGTTGACAGAAATGAAGCCTGGATACTGGAAACTTCTGGAAAGTACTGGGCAGCAGAAAAAATCACAGGTCAGTTTATCATTCACACCAAACCTTTCTTATTATAAATAGCTGTAAAGAATTGTCTTGGAAGAATTGGTCTTAAAGTCACTGAGTTTAAATAAGTGACTAATTTCTGCAAGTGTTTGATTAAATCATTGATTGTAACCTGCTTATATATTTGTACTACTCTTGGGGTTTTTTAATTGTTGATTTGCATTGGCTGATGTAACTCTGTGTTTTCTGTGAAGCTGGAGATTGTTACCTGTAACATACAAGCTATGTAACAATCATCATGCTTAAGTTTTTATATTTGGTAAGTGGTGTATTTTCCCAGATTTATTTACTATTTGGAGTATGTCGAGTGTCGTTTTGATGGAGTTAATGCCCAAATTGTTACTTAGAAATCTAAAATATTAAGAGGCAAGGAAAAGCATTGATAGCCTTGAAAGAGGGCTTGTGTGAGAGGGTAAGTTGAATGGGCTGCTGCTGGCTGCTTTACTGTAGAGATACACTCCCCTCATATCCCCATTTCTTATCTGATACTGGAAAATAATACTTTTCTGCTCTTTAAACTTATAGGTGGCTTCTTTCTTCTGTATGTGTGAAGCCAGAGCAGTCAAACTAACTTCTAGATTTCACTGGCTTGGCGGCTGAGCTTGATTAAAACTTTGCTGGCAAATGTGTGCTGCCTTAACACAATACAGTTGTCTAAAGCATAGATTTAATTTATTCTCGGTTGTTGTTTTTAGTTTTGAAGGGATTTTTATTTTCATAAGAGTAGGGCTTTGAAAAATGTCCTCACATTTGAATGAATTAAAAATTCAGATAATTTAAGAGTATTCTTATCATCCGTGCTTCGAGCTATGACAGATCCAGTCGATTCTCTCTTTCATTTCTTCGTCATTGAAAGGTAGGAGATACCACATATGGGGAGGAGGGAGGTTTAATTTGGAAGATACCAAAGCAAAGTAGTAACACCAGGCTTTGTCATGTTGTGTTCTGGCCTGCTGTCAGTTCATGACATCAAATACGAATCGGGTTACCCTAGGAGGGATGGTGTTTTCCCAAGCAAAGCTTGCATTTTAAAGATGCCTACAAGATGAGGGAGGTTTTCTAACACAAACAGGTACCAAACGTAGAAGAAGGGAGTATAGATAACGCAGGCCTGATGAAATCCAAGTTCTGGAAAGCAGCTGGCTCCTGAGGTTCCAAGGATCATGCAGTGACAGCCTGCTTTCTTCTGTTGACCTACCTGGATGATACTGGAAGAACAGTGGCTAAGTAAAATTAGCCTTTTTAGCTGCATCAGCAATGGATAACCTTCATGTCCTACTTCCCAGCAGTTAAACTGTTGCCTTCATCTGCTGCTTGCAGCTTTTTGAAATGATACTGCAGCTCTGTTCTGATTTTTACCAGCGCATTTCTCTTCAGGAGGTCCCTGTGAGCTGCAGATAGAGTAGCTTCCATCTCCTGCAGCCTGCCGAGCCTGCCAGGAGGAAAGGCTGCTGGCTGTGTAAGAACTCCACATTTCATCCTTGGTTCAGGGCGCTCTTTTTTGCAACCATAAGCGTGCCCCTTAGCTTTCAAATGAATGCAGGAATGATGCTAAAACAGGGGAAATGTGTTATTCCTCAGTGTGAAGGCTTTTTTTTCTCCTGACTCTGTCCTCAGAGTTGCCCTGTTTCTAATATTACTGCTGCAGTTCTGTAAACCCTGTAGTGAATGTTTATCAAGCAACTCTTTGACGGTAATTTAAGGATAAACATTTAAAAATCCTTCCTATTACTATTCTTCAGTCTGAGGGAAAAAATTTATTTGCTTGATAAATTTTCATTTTTTGAGCAGGATCAAACCCATAAATTACTATTTTATGTGAGTTACTAAATGGAATATTTAAAGAGATCTTTAAGGACTGTCTTGCCTGGCTTCATACGAATGCAAATATTCCTATCACTCAAGTCAAGAAAATTCCCTGAATGGTACCTTGTTTGAAAATGTGAATCAGAACAAGCTGTCAGTGACCCTAGTATAAGTTAGAACTGAATGACGGTGACTTTTTTGCAGACTAATAATGCACAGAACTTCCTACTGTAAGTTGTTATTATTTAAATTGCTTGCATGAGACATGACAAAAGCAAGCTTACTTTTGTGGAAGATAGTATTAATAACTTTCACAAATACTGCTTTGATTTCTGTTTAAGAAAAAGGTTGTGCCAAATTCCAGAATCTGGGTTTATTTTAGTTTACAGATTTACTTTATCAGCCCTTTTCCTGGCTTCCAATGCTAATGCTTTATTCTCTCTGAGGACGGCCTGCAGTGGCCACTGTTTGTCATGCTGTGGGTGTATGGATACAAGCATTGCAGTATCTTTGAGAAAAGCAAATTAAAAAACCCTGTAGTATTCTTTGATGGTTACTTACCCTTTCTTTTTCCTTCGTGACATTTTAATTTTAATTTAAGATTAAAAATGAAGTTTAATTTAAGCCTATCTTGATGCTTATAACACAGATTTTTTAACTGGGAAACTTCAAGTAATTGGTAAGCTTTTAAGAACATTTTTCAAATTAAATTTTCAGTTTGGTGGACAAAGAAGGTTCATTAAATGCAGCTTTGCTGTATATTTCAGCATATTTTGGAGATCAAGTCAGACCTCAAGCCTTGTTGTGCCAGCGGAGTCCAGCATTGGAGAAAAGATCATAGAATGGTTTGGGTTGGAAGGGACCTTTAAAGGACATCTAGTCCCACTGCCGTGCAGTGAGCAGGGACATCTGCAATTAGATCAGGTTGCTCAGAGCCCTGTCCAACCTGACCTGGAATGTTTCCAGGGATGGAGCATCTACCACCTATCTGGGTAGCCTGAGCCAGTGTTTCATCACCCTCATTGTAAAAAATGTCCTCCTTATAGCTAGTCTAAATCTTTTAGTTTAAAACCATCAACCCTTTTCCTATTGCAACAAGCCCTGCTAAAGGTGGTCCCCCTCTTTCTTAGAGGTCCCTTTTAGGTACTGAAAGATTGCAGTAAGGTCTCCCTGGAGCCTTCTCTTCCCCATGCTGAACAATTCCAACTCTCAGACTTTCCTCATAGGAGAGGGTTTCCAGCCCTCTGGTCATTTTTGTGGCCCTCCTCTGCACCTGCTCCAACAGGTCTATGTCTTTCTTCTGCTGAGGACTCCAGAGCTGGACACAGTACTCCAAGTGGGGTCCCACTAAAGCAGAATAAAGGGACAGAATCACATCCCTCACCCTGCTGGCCACGCTGCTTTTCATGCAGCCCCGGATACATCCCTTTCTGGGATGCAAGTGCACATTGCAGGCTCACATCCAGCTTTTCAACTGCCAGTACCCCCAGATCCTTCTCTGCAGGGCTTCTCTCAATCCCATCATCCCCCAGCCTGTATTGATACCTGGGGTTGCCCCGACCCAGGTGCAGGACCTTGCACTTGGCCTTTTGAACCTTTGAGGTTCACATGGGCCCCCTTGTCAAGCTTGTCCAGATTAGGCAGGTGCCTGTGGCACTTGAAGGCCACTATTCCATGGTCAGAATGTGTGAGGTACGGATTGTGAAACAGTTGTTCTGACCTGTTAGGCAGAAGGCAGTGTAAATACCTAAGCAGGGCACAGAGAATTGAGCTTTGCGACCTGCAGTGACTGGTAATTCCGTCTATAGTAGTTGTGCAGTGATGCCAAACATACGTCCTAACCAGTGCTTTCATTAGTTCCATAATTAAAAACAGATTGTCCTTCCAGCTTCTCCTAGAAAAACTGTGTTAATGTTGTCTTTTAATATGTGGCTTTTTTCTACAGAGGGGGCGAAATGCATTTGCAATCAGCTTTCATTAACTACAAAAATTGATGCTGAGCATCCTGAACTAAGGAATTATGTGAGAAGTCAAGGCTGGTGGAACGGAGACTCAGACTTCAATTTTTCTGAAGTGTTCTCTCTTGCTGATGACCATTTAGCCTGCTCTTCTGGCAGGGAGACCCTAGAAAAGCAAGGTGGTAAGTGTTGAACCATCATCCTGTGAGTGCAGCATGACTTTTAGTCACTACTGCCTCCTTTCAGGCATTCTGTGCAGAATTACCTGTGAGTGAGGAGAATACCTCCACGTATAAACCACGTGGAAAGGAAGACCAGAATTTAAGAATAAACTTGCCACAATTTAGGATGAAGCCCTTAATATCCCCCTTGAGTTTAAGGTTTTAAAACAGGATTGCAATTATAAAATAACTTTCTTCACTGTGTGTGATGTGCCACTACATTCGTGTTTTGATGTAATTATAGTGGCCCTACCTAGTACTAAAATTATAGTATTAAAAAAAAGAGAAAGATTTCACATATGAAAGTTTGAGCTCAGTAGATTGTACATTTTGGGAGGTTTCCTTAGGCTTTTGGGGAAGGAATTGTTTAAAGAAGAGCAATGCTAGTCAGTTGTAAACTGAAGTCCCTTTTTCGTTGTTGAGCAGAAAAAGTTACTAGAGCAGACAATGTGCCAATTCCCTTCACTCAAAGGATGGGCTTATTCAAGACCAAGATTTATTAATGACTTCAGTTCACTACAGGTGGCCAAAATAGCTTTGAGCTGACCTCCCTGCAGCAGCTCATGGCTGACATATATCTGCTCTTTCATGTGTGAAAAATGGTATAAATTACCTTTTTATGAAAAGCCCTTTACTACAGATGTGAATTTACTTGATTGCTAGCATTTTCACACATTATCAAATGTGCAGAAGCGTGTAGAGGTGAAATATTTATTGTTGTGCAGAGTTCCTGCTAAAGGCTGCAGAATTACATGGAGCATGGTTTGTGTCTGAGAGGCCAGTACTGCAATTCTAAAGGGCCACGGGTAAAAGGTCTTAATAAAGCCTGAGAGGCCCAACAGATAGATTTAGTTTAGGCTGCAAACCTTGCAGGCTGATGGGTTATTCCATGTCTCCCCATGTATTGAGGCACCTGTGCATGGAAGGGTGAGTCAGTGCAGGGTTTGAGAAGTTGCTGGGCAAGAAGTCCTACTTGCCAGAGGCGTGATGCAGGAAAATACAGAGGTGCCATGAGGAGAAAGCTGTGATAAGACACAGGCGGGAAACAAGAGTAAGAACAGGGGATTCCTATAGATAGTGATTTGGAGAAAAAGTTTAGTGTCCAGATCTGCTGGTGTAACAACCTGTGAATGAGAGATGACGTTGCAGAATTTTGACTGAAGAGCTAATGAAAATAGATGAGAAGTGCTCCCATTCTGCCCACGCTTGGGTAGAGGTAGCTTCTTGGGGGAAACTGGGTGTTTTATATAAGTAGTCTGTTCATAGTGATTGCTAAAGCAATATTACAGACATGGTGGCCTTCTTCCTGAAAAATACCTTTTTAATGCCATTTCTCCCTACCTAGCAATTGTAATGCCTAATTAATGCTTCTTACTGTTTGTTCTCTTTCACTATCTAGGCAAGTTCATTCAGAGTTTACATTGTTTAAATAGAAACTGTTAACTGGGATTTGTGGCATGCCCATGTCAAGTGTCACCAAGTCATAGTAGGCCAAAGCCCATTCAAGCTAAAATCCTTACTTTGGTTCCAAGCCATTGAACACTCAGGTATTTCCCCCCCCCCCCTCCTTCATATAGGTGACGTTTCTGCACAAGCTATGATTGATGTTCTGCGTGACAAGGATAGTGGTGTCTGTGTGGACTCTGAATCTTTCCTTACGACAGCTAGCATAGTGTCTGTTCTGCCTCAGGACCCTAGTTTCCCCTGTGTTCATTACTTCACTGGCACACCAGACCCTTCAAGGTAAGCCACGGCACTGGGATTCCCTGGGTTCAGAGCAGATCATGGATTAAGAGATATTAAACAAACCCTGCTCCCCAAATTGGAACATTCTTCAAGAGTGTCTCCTAAGCAGAAATGCTTTCAGTAGTTGTTGGGCTGCAGTCTGACAGTCCGGTGTTACTGAACTGCATCTTGCTGCAGTTCTAAATGGGAAACACTGGGCTGAAAGGCTCAGTCTGGAAATTAGCCTAAATTCAGAGTTTTTACAGAAAATGCAGTTTAGGGAGGAACTACTAGCCAGGAACTACTACTCCAGCATAGTTGCTTTCCAGTGTTGTCTTGTTGATATGCTGAGGTTGTGGAGCATTTCAGTCACTTCTCTTGAACAGGTGGGTGCAAAACTGAAAGAAAGCATATAATAGCAAAGAGGGGATGTGTACAATAGGTAGCCTTATATGACATCAGAATGTTAACAGAGTAAAACATCTGCAACTCCCTGGTGTCCCAAGAATGTTTTTTATTGGAGGGACAATTTCCAGTTGGTTTAAATTATGTATTCTCTAGTTGAAAGCAGTAGAGGAGATAAGGGAACTCATGGGCCAGATCATCAAAGAACTAATGAATTATCTTGTGTTTTAAACAGAATCCACCTGGGATTCACAGAAATTAAACTAAACCACTTGCAGTTATTCAGGAGATCTGCCACTTGCATTGAGGTACAGAGGTTATGGGGAGAAAAAGATGGTGCCCTTGAGCAGCTGGCAGTCATTCCTGCAAGAAGAGTGGTAGTAAGCGCTAGGTTCTACTGAGTGCTACGGAAGTAATCCATGCCAAAGAGACTTTCCACTCACTTTGCATTATGCAGCTCAAACCTTCAGGGCTAAGTATTAAATTTGAGCTTGCTTACCGAAACTTTTCTTTGACTTGATGCAAATCCTTTCAGATAAAAAGGGCCAAGGGTTCAAATTGTTTTGGTGCGATTCCTGTCCTTTTTAAGGGTGGAGAGTCCAAGCTTTTTTTAGAGGTTTTTCCTTTATTTTACATTCTAATGCATTTTAAAAAGTTTGGGGGTTTTGTTGGTTTTTTTTAAGTGCAGCTAGTGAGTCACAAACTTAGTCAGCAAGCCTTCACAACAGTGATGGAAATGGGAGCAGCAGTGAACCTGCTGACTGTATGCAGGCAGTGGCTATTAATTGTGTTCTGCAGAAGTCTTGCACTTCTGGCAGCTTCTTTATTGCAGAATGCAGGGTGCTGTTTTGTTGTGTATCTGAAGGGAAGGCATTTTCTGCATTCACTTGCCAGCACCTACTCTTAGATTCTCAGGAATTAAGATCTGGATTGCTGGGGTTTTGTCTGTCCATCTGTCTGGAGTTTAGATCCAAACTCAGTGTTGAAGTTGAGAAGTGTTGCAGTGTTGGTAGCAATGGCTTTTTTTCTCCCCCTTGATACAAAATTTGAAAGTGCTGCTGGTTATGGGCCAAATCCTCTGATATTGAGCAAGTTGTGTTATCTTCTTTGCTCCACACTTGTGTGTGTGTGATTTTAATGAAAATTAAATCTCAGAGGAAAAGGAGAGAGAGCAGTGTGAACAGAGGAGAGAAACTGATGTGAGGCTGAATGCTGAGATTTGTTAAAAAAAAACTTGGAGAGGAAAATACAGTGCTACATTTTTAAAAGAAGTGGCAGAACTGGCATGATGGAGACCAAAGAAGCCTGTAGGTGAAAAGGAGTAAATAAAGTTTTAGAGTAATTGGTAAACCCAATTCTTTTATTAAAGCACATAGGTTTATTTTGCTTGTGACCAGTAGCAACTCTCTCACCTAGCCCGAGCCTGATATAGATGAATTACCTTTGCTGTTCTGCATTTGTAGCTTTTAAAATAGCCTAGTGAACATTTCAAGAACATATAGAAAATCTCTCTTATTACTGAAAGCAGTAATTCTCATTTCTTTCAGGTCTATATTTAAACCCTTTATTTTTGTTGATGATGTAAAATTAGTACCAAAAGTACAGTCTCCTTCTTTTGGCAATGATGATCCTGCTAAAAAGATACCTCGATTCCAGGAGAAACCTGATCGCAGGCATGAATTGTACAAGGCGCATGAATGGGCCAGATCTCTCCTTGAGAACGATCAGGTAAGAGCTGTGGGACCTGGAATTAATGAAGTGAATGTAGATTCCAAATTCCATCATTTACTTCAAAATCACTCACTGAAAAAACATTCTTTGGCTATTCTTAGAATCCTTGCAAGTGTAGCTTGAATAATGACGCCCTCTGAAGGGCGAGGTATTCTGCATAAATTGATTTTATGGTTTTTTATTATCTCAGAGCGTTGCTCTGCTCCATAGCTTTTGCACGGTGAAGAGTCAAACTGACAAGCTGATGGGGTCATTCAATCCCCATTGTGTTATAGTCTTTTAAAGGGACTCTTGAACACGGGGTGCTAGTGCAATGTGGTATCAGAATGATACGATAGGATGATGGCAGCAATGTTGTTATTTAAATTATATTATGAATTAATAACTGCATAGTTTGAGGTTTTTTTCCCCATTTGCATGCGTCAGTTTTGCAAGACTCAGTTTAATGTATTTCTGTTAATTTGTAAGAATTAACTGCAAATGCTATACAAGAAAGGACACTTGCTAAGATCATGAACAGCATTCAGGCTTATCTTTAGTGATTAAAGAAACTGTGGTAAGCTTTGCTAGCACAAACTTTATTTACACACAGTTTTGACTAGATGTGGGTTTTAATCCCTTTGAATGGTTTAATTACAAATCTGTGGCCCCTGTGGTAACGTTGACTCAGTGTGCAGCTAGCTTTCATAGCATTAGGCAAGATGCTGATTTAGGGAAGACCTAGAAAAGGCACTTTAGCATCTTGTGTACTATTCCCTATCAAAGTTCTGTGGTGTGACACTAAAAGTTGAAAAGGATTTGTAGCTTTTAGTCAAGCTTCATACTACAAAATCTGCCTACCCAAGAGCCTAAGCCTTAGCTTAGATACTCTACTCTTTCTGCACTAATGTTGGTGTAAATCCTGAAAGCTTAGAACCATCAGTCAATATAAATGCCTTTTTTTTCCGAAATTCAATTTTTAAATCTGCAGGCAAAACAAACAGCACTTCTCTAATAAAAAAAAAAAAATCAAAAAAGGGAGGGAGGTCAATGTGAAGTAGACTTAAATTACATCTGGATAAAACAAAATGACACCTTCTTCAGGAAGGTACTTCCTGCCCAGAAACATGAAGAGCAGTAAGTCAGAATGACACACAAAGCCTTCCTGGGATCTGATATCTTAATGCTGTTACCTTACACATCATTTCAGATCTAATAATCATCTTGCAGGCGATGATCTGAGGGAATCCCATGTATATACCCCGATCTGTTACAATCCTCAGGGCTTCTGGTCCTCTCATGTAGTTCTGTTTGTGGGTTTACAGGCTTAAAAAAGTTGCTTTACCTCTTTATCGTGTGTACAAGCCTTACAGCATTTTCCTCTATCCATCTTCCTTCTCTGCTTTAAACTTAGCAACTCCTTGATTAATTTCTTAATGCATAAAGTGTCCAGTGCTGTTCCTTTTAGCCTTTGACCATCCAGAAAACTATTGACAGAAATAGTTTGGGCTTTCTCATTCTTAAGAACAGTTGAAAATATCTTCCTAACAGAAGAAACAGTAAAATGCTTTAACAAGTCTGTTTGTTGGTTAATTGAGTTTGGTTGTTTCACACCTTTAGGATAAAGGCCAGAAACTGATGAGGATTATGTTAGACCTTGAAAAACAAGGCTTAGAAGCAATGGAAGATATCCTTACTCGTACAGAGATTCTGGATCCTGCTGAAGTAGTGGATCTTTTCTATGACTGTGTTGACACAGAACTAAAGTTCTTCAAATAAAGTAAGCAAACACTTCAGTTCTTCAGATACCGAGTTTCTGGTACCGGGTATCAGTGAATGTGAAATGTTGGATCCGATTCTGATCCTTCTCCTTCTCTTTTATGCTGAGCTAAGAGTGTTCAGAATCGAGACCAAAGCCACCTTGTCACCTTAGGTGTATCTGCTTGGATTGTCTCCAAAGTCCCTTTTTCCCTATGCTACATTGCAGGCAGTTATTTTTTTCAACTTCACTCTTGCTTGGAATGGATTTTAAACAAAATTTTATCTCATTTCAGCTACAGTGGCTATTGTCAGCCTCATCACTGGAAGACGGCAAAGCTCTTCAGGCCTTGACAAAAAGTCTTCACACTTGTGAATTTGCAGGAAAAACATTTCTAGAGGAAAAAATGTTACTTGCTAGCTGTATCCAGTTAACAAATTGCTTTCCTTTGTCCGATCTTGTGGTGTTCCTGTTTGTGTATGTATATAGTGAAAGGAGAAAGTCACTGACCGGTCCAATTACTGTGTGCATGCTGGCTAATTTAGTACAGAATGTTTAAATATGTATGTTGGGCAACCAATTAAAGCAAAGATTAACTTCATCAGGCTAACTGCCATATTGTCATTGAAAGCAATCTGATTTTTCTTCTATTGCTCAGGACTAGGCTTGCAGCAAAGCTGACTTGCATTTTTTTCTTCTTGATGATTCATACAAAGAATGGTAGAGTTGAAATCCCACTTTTGAGGGGGCAGGATGGCAAGTCCTGGTTCTCTGTCCTGCTGTATTTGCCTCATATGGGCATATCTGGTTACAGTACTTCAGCATCTAACATTATACCTGTACAAAGTGTTAGAATTAGGTCCTCCTAGTTAAGTTTTGCCTTCACCTGTACCCAGCTTAGGGAAGCTTGTGTTTGTAATACACCTGCCTGCTGCTCTAGGGACAAGTACTAAAACACAGAGCCAGCCTGGATGCCCAGGATATCTGTATGTAATCTGCTGGCCCTTAAGAAGGTGTCGTATTTATATACATACTACAAATTTGGAATTTTCTGAGGGAATAGATGCTGGACATTGCTCAAGACCTGACTGTTCTCCATCTTTCTGCTTTTATACTGCTGAACAGTTCCTAGTAATCTCTGTGGTAAGCATATGTGGCTGATAAATCCATTAAGAACCAGTGAATTACGGGTGGGTGTGGCAATCCAACTGGTTAGGCTTAGAAATGGCTGTTTCATGCTTCCTGATATTAAGTGCGTGCAGTTCTGCAGCATGCATCCCTTCCTCCACAGTCTTACAGCCAGAACTGCTTTTCATGTATTTTCTTCCCGTAGAAGTGAGATAGGGCAAACACTTTCAGAATTAAACCAGTGAACACTGCTTCCTGTGTCATGCAAAGGTGGCTGTTTGCTTTTTTCAGATTTTTTTTTGTTTGTTTTTTAACAGGAGGTTCAGACAAGAAGTCCATGTCTTTAGTAAGTAGAGGGTAGCATATGGAGTTAAAATCATCCACTGTTCAGGGAAGAGGATGGTGAAAAAACATGGACTTTGATATTGAGGAAATAGAAGCTCCCATAATGTTTCCATTCACAATACACTCCTCCCATGCTCTCTATTACAGGAAGAGCTCCTATGCCTAAGTATTCTGAAAATGGAAACAAAGGAAGGAGAAAAACAGGCAAGTAAACCCTAAAACTTAGCTTCTGCCTACCTAGTCGGAACAGGGACTGCAAGAAGCATGCTTTGTATCACAGGGTACTGTGCCGGATGGAGCCAGCTGAAAAAGCAGTGTGCTTTTTAGAGGGATTTCCTATGAAATCCACTTTTGGAATGAAAGGGTACTTTCAATGAGAACACTCCTAATCAGAGTACCTTCCACAGACACCATGCTGAACTTCAGTGCTGCTTCTAGAAACTGCTGTTTGTTGAATACACTGCATCCTCATTGTAGTAGCTGGATATTTGTGAACCAGGGGAGAACAGGGATAAAATGACTGCTTCATCCAGAGGGCTGAAATGAGGCTATACCACTTCACACAGCTCTTTTGCGCAGCTTGGATCTTTAACCTTTCCGAGTTGGGAGGGAGGCAAGATGAAAGAGGGTCTTCCTGCTAAAAACAACCAAGAAACCAACATTTGCAATTACCTTCTGGGAAACTGTGTCCTTATGTGGAACTGCTTATATGACAGAACTAATAAATTGGTTTGAGCACAGTGATCCAGGTAGTAATTTTCTAATAGTATGTTGCTTTTGCTTTAGCTGTGTAGTGCATTTAAAAAAAAAAAAAATATATATATATAGAAATTGCTTGAGTGCAATCACTAGTCCTATGAGTTTGAGAAACCAGAGCATCCCCGTGGCCTAAAAACTTTCAGTGGTTTTGAGCGTAGCTGTGGCTCAGTGGAAGGACAGAGTGGGACCAACAGTGACTGGGTCAGAGCCAGTGTAACTTTCTGCATCTCCAGGTAATAGCAAGTACAGCAGCTTCAGTGGATCTTGAACAACAGTCCCGTCTATATGGAAATAACTTTGCAGCAGTTTGAAAATACGCACAGGCTTTCTAATTTAAACCCTGAAAGATGGCGTTTGCTTCTAAAATACCCCTTTCATCATAAAACAGGAGTAACATTTCTTATCCTTCAGGTATTTTCTGGCAGGTAGTCTACTTTTAAAATCCAGACAAAAGTACTTATTACAGAGCAGTACAGAAGTTCCAGAGCAAATGAGGACCAACAGCAAGTCAGCTTTAATAGTACTGTAACAAAATATTCTTCAAAGCAGTATTGAACTTTTCCAGTTGTTTGAGAAGCAATGTGTATACTGATCCCTGCTTATTACTACATTCATGCATATTTATCAAGTAACTACAGTAGTGACAGTACGTACTCATCAAAGCAGCACTGATGTTTTTTCTTTTCACACGATGTACAGCAAGGTATTATAACAGGCTATAAAATGACTAATGCTGCTTTCTTAGAGTCCTACAGGTGAAGAGCTTCTTCACCTTACACCATCTCCACACCATAAGCATGTGTGTGGGAGTAGAAGTTTCAGAATGACTGAGCTGTTGCAAGAACTGAGAAAAGCAGAGAGGTAAGGATGTGGTGACCTGTCTTTTACAAATAGTTGTGTTCAGAGGCATAACCATGGGAAAAGATCTTCACCTGTGCTCTGTAATGTTCTTACAGCTGCAGCTAGGAGGAATTTCTGGAAATGACAGAAATGAATGCCGTAACTGTTAGCACCAGGCTACCCTGGAACAGCAGTGCCCTTTTTCAAGCTGGTGAATCACAGAAGCATTTAGGTTGGAAAAGACCTTTAACATCATCAAGTGCAACTGCTAAGGGCAGCACTACCAAGCCACCACTAAACCATGTCCCTCAGCACCACATCTACTTGTCTTCTAAATCCCTCCAGGGATGGTGACTCCATCACTTCTCTGAGGAGCCTGTTCCAATGCTTGCCAACCCTTTCTGTGAACAAAGTTTTCCTAATAGCCAACCTAAAGTTCTCCTGGTGTAACATCAGGCCATTTCCTCTTGTCCTATCACTTGTTACTTGGGAGAAGAGACCAACTCCCACCTCACTACAGCCTCCTTTTCAGTAGCTGTAGAGAGCAACAAGGTCTCCCATCAGCCTTTTCTTCCTCCAGGCTAATCAATCTAGTTCAATCAGCCATTCTTCATCAGACTTGTGCTCTAGACCCTTCACCCACTTCATTGCCTTTCTTTGGACACGCTCCAGCACCTCAATGTCCTTCTTGTATTGAGGGACCCAAAACTGAACACTGCTTGAGGTGGGGCCTCACCAGTGCCAAATAGAAGGGGACAATCCCTTCCTTAGTTCTGCTGGCCACACTATTTCTGATACAAGCCAGGATGCCATTGGCCTTCTTGGCCACCCAGGCACACATTCAGACATCTGTCCAACAGCAATCCAGGTATCTTTTCTGCTGGGCAACTTTACAGCCACTCCTTCCCAAGCCTGTAGTGTTGGATGGGGTTGTTGCAACCCAAACATGGGAATCAAGGAGAGGTCTAAGGAGGAGTATCAAAGAGTGGTTATGAGTAGAAGGCACCACAGCAAGTCCTCTCATCCCACACCCCCTTCTCAAGCAGGGCCACCTAAAGGCAACTGCCCAGGACCATGTCCAGACAGATTTTTAGTACCTTTAAGGAGTGAGACTCTACCGTATCCCTGGGCAAGGTGTGCCAGTGCTTGGTCACACCCACAGCCAAAAAGTGTTGCCTGATGTTCAGACAGAGCCTCCTGCATTTAATTTTTGTGCCCATTGTCTCTGGTCCCGTCACTGGGTACCACTGAAAAGAACCTGGCTTCATCTTGGCACCCTTCCTTCAGGTATTTATACTCATTTAGGAGATCTTCTCTGAGACTTCTCCAGGTTGAACAGTCCCAGCCCTCTCAGCTTTTCCTCATAGGACAGGTGCTCCAGTCCCTTCATCATCTTAGTGGACATTTGTTGGGCCCTCTCCAGCATGTCCATACCTTTCTTATACGGGGGAGCCCAGCACTGGGCCCAGCACTCCAGGTGTAGCCTTACCAGTGCTGAGCAGAGGGGAAGGATCACCTCCCTCAAACTGCTGCCAACACTCCTTGTAATGCAGGGAAATACACAAGAATAAGGGTAATTCTTGCTGGAAAAGGACACCTTATGATCATTATGAACAGCTGTGATCTAAAGACCTTACCCCAGGCTACACACTAAAAGCAGAAGCTCAAGTCTTGTCCACTGCTAGATTGCTAATTTTTCAACCAGCTCTGTTCAAGGGAACAACCACTTTGGGGACTGCCTGTTCCATGTGATGTATTTTGCACAGTGAATCCTCACTGCTGCTCTGGGTGACCAATGATACCTCTAGTTGCCTGTTTAAAATGTAGGTGTTGGATCTCAGCCAGAGGCTTCCTGGCTGCTGGGTAAAGACAGTCTGTCACACACCCGGTAAGTCCACTATGCCAGCAGCAAAAGGCAGGGCATTTGCTCTTACGTACGTACTTCATGGCACATGTATTCACACACACCACGGGAAAGTTTTGCTTACAGTAGAACAACTTCCTTCTCCTCCAATTTGGAAAAGTTCTGTTGTCTTTATCAAGTCCGTGACCACCCTACCCAGCTGGGCTTCTTCAGACACTATCCTATAAGGATCTGTAATCAATGGGAGGTAGGCTCAACAGCAGCTACAGCTTCTTGTCATACCTTTCCTCTTCATGCTTGATGAGAAAAGGAGTGTGGGCCCATCTGTTCATGAAAGTGACATTCTGCTGCAATCTGAGGACAGGCAGAATAGAAGGGGAAAAACATACAGAGACCAAAGGTAGCATATTAGATTGAAAAGATGTCTGAATAATAACTGGAAAAATTCCGAAATACTTAATGGTGATGGAAGGGGAAAAATGAACTAAAGGCATGTAATGCAAAAAGTATTCCTAGGTAACATCTGTCAGCATAAGAATGAGAACTGTTTCAACACTACAAAGAATTAAATACTGTGCTACTTTGCTTAAAAAATTTCCACCTATATACAATAATTTAAAAGCCTGTACTGACATTCCTGTCGTATGTAGGCCAGTTCAAAAAGTATAATTTACACTGACTGCTTTTCCAGTTTATAGAAGTGTTAACATTGCAGCACTTGCACTTCAAATATAATCTCTGTCACTGTAATGGGGACCCCTTCTGTTTTACATATAGTATCTTGATGTTATTTTTTTAATACCAATCCAGAAAGCATCAGAAGGCTCTTCTCATCTCACATGTGTTCTTAATGGAGGATTTTTAGAGGGATCTGTAAATAGATAGGACAGGTTTAATCAGAGGAAATAGACACATTTTTTGGATATGTATTTTGGATGCAGTTCTACAGCAGAAATGCTGCATTTATTTCTTACCCATGAACTGATATACTGGTCTTTGACCAGATCATATAGCAGATGATTTAGACTGACTGAGACTGCTATGAAAAGTCATGCAAAGTACATTGGCATGGAAACCATAAAAACAACAACAAAAAACAAACAAACAAAAAACAAACCACAAAAAAACCCCCCAAAACAAACTTGAGAAAAATAGGTGAGCTAATAATACAGAAAAGACTGGATTTTATAGAAAGCAGAATATGGGCATAAAATCTTTTGTCACCTTCAACTACCACTTTTGAAAGCTGGCTAGGTGAATTTCTGCTCCTCTAACCTGATGTGAGTGATACCACAGGTATCAGTGACCTGATGCCAAGTTACTAAGTTAAGGGCAGGGAGGAAGCAAGGTTCAGTCATTCATTACTTTTCTGCAGGGTTCAGGTACTAAGTCCCTTTGTTATTCAGGTGTGCAAAACACCATGCATAGGATTTAAATCAAAACACATGATGGAAGACACGGATTAAGTCACTTTGGGGATTTCACAAGTTCAGAAACAAAACGCCCAACTCAGCAGCTGACAAAACCTGTTCAAGTGACATCACTGTTTTTAACATCAAGGGCTCTGCAAATTCAACAATCTGAAACACACAGACTACATGTGAAGCCACAGCATTTTATTTTTAGCTACAAAAAGTTTTCACTATGTCACTGATCCCTGTTACTACTGTAAGAAATCCCATTCCTCTCTGTGCCTATGCTAGCAGCCCAGTTCTTCATGTTAATGCTGGTTTCTCTTCATTTTCACTCCCTGTTTTTAATCCTATTGGATAATTACCAGATCTTTTCATGTGTACACACTTACCTCTAGCTATCTTGCTGGGATATATTTTCTGAAATGGCTTGAATTCATCAGGTGGGGGGAAGTCTTCCACGGAATGGAAAGTAAATTTAGATTCAAAGTCATCTGGGAAGTTTCAGGGAAGTAAACATTAGTCATTGTTAAAGACATACTTAAAAAAACAAATAAATAAAATTGCCACAAGTAATCTCAATTAAAAATGCTGACTTGTTTTCCTGTGGAACTGGTAGTAGCTCATTCCATATGAACAATCATGATGAGTACTTCTGTGAGCCATCCAGGTTTTCTGGCTTAACTGCAAACACTGCCTGCTACTAACTGAAGTTAAACTGCTGTTCTGATTTTCTGCATTGATGATACTGTGGTAGTAGAGACATTGCCAAGTGGTTTTCAAGCTACAAGTAAGAATGAATGGCTAATTTATCAGACCACAAAAATCATTCTTAGCAGGCTTTGCTCTAAGGGTTGAAGCTACTAAATGCCCATGAACTGGTTTTAATAGTAATATAAGCACACTACAGCAACTTTTCACAATCTTAAATACATTTTGCAGGTTGCATGCGCTTTTCTTGTCTACTGGATGATCCAAAACCTTTGTGAAAAACCCATTTCTAATGGGTCTAGTTACGCTACCCTGTTGTTACCATGAGAAAGTCTCAAATGAGCTTTTGAGGTCTGAGACACGCAGAGGCTTCTGTACTAAAATCACAATTGAAGGCTAAGAGATCTGATTTAGATGCTATTACCAATGATGTGCATATTTCCATTCTTAAGGGGCAGGTAGGGGTCATGAGCTGTAGCCCAGGCTGAGACTCCAGACTTGCTGGTCAGTTCAGTTGTTGGTGATCTTGCTGGTGGCTGCGGAGGTGTGACCAGCTTCCCAGCACTGATTCCTTAAAGAGAAGCAGCAGACAAACATCGTCATGACTCAACAGTAAGCTTTGCTCAAAAGTGGAGGGAGTGTAGGAGGAATGCAGTATATGGGGCAAACTTACCTAGCTACTGTCTGTCAAGCCTGACCAAGGAGTGATAGCATTAAGGATTACATTTAAGTCACTATCAGAGCTGGCCAGGGCTTGCTATTTCTACTTCTAGGGAAAGTCTGACATTCTGAAGTATGGTTTTGTTCCAGCCTGGATGGGGAGACTATCCTCCTACTTTCACAAGAACAAGCAGTTCTTTAAGAGAAAACAAAAAAACCTGAAACCCCCCCACCAAAACCAAACAAAAAATCCAACCCAAAAGCCAACAACAAAACCCCATGCTAGATGGTATTTCTAAGAGAAAATGTCCTGGCATTTTGGCAGCTGCGCAGTGGAATTACCATTATTCTTGTGCGTTTCACTGAGAAGTGGCAAGAGCCTTCAAAGTTTTTATCTTCTGGCAGACCTACTGCAGGAATTGTGTAAGGGGGAGGAAGCCCAAGGCCACCAAGTTAGCAGCCTCTCACAACTGCTTCCCCTCCACATAACCAAGAGAAAGGCAGGCCATTTTTGTGGAAAACTCCAGAGTTGAACCATCACGAGAAACAGACACCTCAATGAAATAACAGTTCATCAGACTGCTCCAGAGTAGCGTTAATCACTATCATGCAGCACCTGATCTGCTGTACTTAACACGGCCTTTCCCATGGCTGTCAAAGGGAACCAGTAATCTTTCTCTTGACATGTGGCTGCTAAAATATAGAGTACAGAACATTCTTTTCAGATGTTCCTTATTAAGTAGCTGTCTCCATTTCTCAAACCCACACACACCTAGGCTCTTTTTTTTTTTTTTCCGTATTATCTTCATTCTATCAGAGAATCCTGATAAAAGGTCCTTCTACCACCTGCTCAAGGATACACCAGCTAATATCCTCACTTCCCAGCTAGTCAGAGGAGCCCTTGGCCCTACCACCTTGACCACAGGAGGCACTGGCTGCTCCTCTTCATTGAAAAGCAGCGGGTGGCAGCTCATCTATGGCTGTAGCTGCCCATCTTTGTGTTATGCTCGCCTCTGTATGTTTCCCAGCCCCTGCCAATATTGCTCCAGGCTGCAGAGGTGCAGCAGGAGAGCACTGTCATGGTTTAGGTCAGGGGTAGGTTGGCACTTGAGCAGCTGCAGATCTGGCAGACATGGCGGTGTACACTCTACTGCCCTACCTCACACTGTTAGGAGACCACTCCTGAGCTGGGTCATTGCACTGCTGGAGACACACCGATGCCAACAAATACAGAAGAAAAAGCCCAGTGGTCCCAAAGCATTGCTTCCGCTGATCAGCACATTGTTTCCAAGAACCACAGATTAAACTATATGGCATCTAAGCTCAGCAGTAAGGAAAATCTTACATATCTTATGTGCTCGTGACACGCCGTGCAACCCTCAAGTATCTGGACCTTGCCCTCCTGCTCCGAGTGGTCTTCAAACCCACCCCTGCAAGCTCTCGGAGCAGTGGTGCACCTTCCCCCGGTAACCACAGGGAGAAGAGAGCCTCCCTTTCCTCTCACCTGCGCCTCGGCCGGGTCTCTTCTTCCTGGTCTCCACCGCCGCGGGGGGCTGAGGGATGCCCGGGGTGGGAGGAAGCGGCAGCGACTGGATGTTGCTTGGCTTATGGAGCTGTGACAGCAGGTGGGGAGACTTGGGGGGCAGCGGAGGGGGGACGTCAGCGCCGCTGAAGGCTGGGGGCGGTGGGAAGG
>WTSP01019143.1:0-44282 GCA_025331215.1 Actenoides lindsayi | reverse complement strand
CAGGAGCAGGCCTGATAATAGGACTGGAGACTTGGTTTTGAGCACAGTCGGGTTCAAAGAGTGAGGAGTTGGTCCCTTACTTTGTTGTGGCTTTCTAAGACAAAATACTGTCAATACAACTCCCCAGACTCCCAACCTCGTTAGGTGCTGCGGAGGAGCTGCGAGGAGGACTGCACACCAGCACTGCCTCTCTCGGCTGCGGGCTCACTGCAGGTGAGGCAACTTCCCCTGGGAAGCCCCACGCTGCAGGAGCCCTTCCCCGCTTCACCAGCAGACCTGTTTCCTAGCCAGTGTCTGCCAGGTCTGTGTTCTTCACTTCTTCACACAGCTCTGCTTTTGCCCCCGCAGCTCTGCCCTGTCCCCAAGGAGCTGGGGCTGGGTCTGGACCCTCGATGCTCCCCTCGCTGTGCGGTACCACTGCACACACCACCAGTCAACCCAGATTAAGGCTGTGTAATTAGAGCTCTGCATGTATGTGCATCTTGGCCTCTCTGCTTGATTTATCCCTGATGTGATGTGATGATTTCTGATTATATGCTACTATTTTTAGTCTTTTTCTTCCTCTGCAGAAGGCAGTAAAGAAGGAAGCCAAGTGATCTGCATTGTACCACTGCTTTTCAGAGGAATTCTCATTCCTTTACCTTAAAATGATTGTATACTAGATATTTTCCTCTTACAGACTAGTGCGTGAGCCACTGTTTGTCATAATCCTGGGTTATTACAGACCAGTTATCCTGCTTGAAATCTGGGGTTAGAGGCCAGGTGACTCATTTTTATATATAGCAGTTTCATACTCCAGTTTTCTTAGATTACTGAGGTTATTAACCGCTCAACTGTAATTCAGAAATTATTCTTTGAAAGCAATCATAGAAGCTCTGGAAAAAGTGGTAAACGTGATAAAAAATAGTAAAAGTATTAAGGCTGTGGTCAGCCTTGCTATGGAGAACTACTGGGAGCGTGGGCTGGTTCTTCTTCCGGTGCACCCATCTACTTTGACACAGTAGTCTAGAAAGTTCAAAAAAAACCCAAACAAGTAGTTTTTCTTAACCATCAGTGGAATTATCTGGTCTTTTTTATTTCTGTTTTCTAAATGTATTTACCGCTTCTCCGTAAAAACAGAGCTGTGAGCTGGGAAATCACTGAGGTGTGGGCCTGGACTGAGCTCAGTGCAGTGAAACCACGAGAGAAAATCAGTTGCAGCACCTGGCTCTGCAAAGGAGAAACCCCTTGAAATCAAGGGCAGCTCATAGCACTGACTGAAGCCTGTGATTCTTCGCCAGAACCGTATTTATTTGTTTGCTTGGTTTTGCCTCTTGGCAGCACAAAGGTAGAAGAATGCAGTCAGCACGTTTGCATTTCAGTTTTTAAACTTAGTACCCTTGGCACTTTAATTTGTGTCAGGAGTTTATTGTAAATAGGGTATCTCAGTTATTTTAAGATGCCTTTAAAAAGGTCATGCTTTTAAATAAGGCTACGCCATTTGGTTGGGGTTTTTTTTTCCATTCTTATCCTGTTAAATATTTAAGTTTTTAATGAAGCAAGAGTAATATCTGCAGTACCTGCTTGCAGTGAGTCCCTGGAATTTTTACTATTTCTGAGGCCAGAAGTATGAATTTGATTAATGTGTATATTCTTCTTCCTTACAAAGGCTTGCTGATTTTAGTCAGCTCCCACATGCACAGACCTTCATCTTTGCACACCGAACATTTGTGCAGCGTTTAGATAAGATTGGCTGTGCACAAAATTAGATGAAAAGTACAGGAAATGAGAGTAAACCAGGGTAATTCTTTTTCTATTATAACTTTTGTGGTGCTGTTTGTAAATATTACAAACACAAAATGTTATCATGTGAAGGTGACTTTCAAGTTAGTGGCCTCTCTTCCTGTGAATTTGTAGGAGGTTTAAAAGGTGGGGGTGACATCTTGGTCCTCTTTAAGTTACATTCTCTTCAAGAACATTCCCACAGCTTCAGTAGGGCCAAGATTGTGCCTTCCACCGCCCTGAAAGAAATGGAAAATGTGAAATGCCTGTGGATGTTGATTTCCTGAGCTGCATTCACTCAATAATATTTGCTTGGTTTTAAAGCATAACTGCCTTTCTGAGTCTGGTTAATAAAAAATTGAAATAATAATAATTATACTACTTATTAATTTTGTGCTTTCTGTTTCTTCTGCCCCAGTATGAGTTTCTAGTTACCTGGGAAGGCAAGAGGTGGTACATAGAGGACAAGATGGAAGGGGGATTTGCTGTGTGTGAGGGGATGCACCTGGCAGGTTGAGGTGGGCAGGAGAGAGCCTGTAACCAGCCCGTGCGGTGCTGCTTGGCTGGGCCATCCACAGCCAAGTACAGTGGTCCACGAGCCACAGCTTGAGGACTATGGCATGGCATCATCTACATGCTGTAGACAAAGTGCTGCCTCTGCTGCCTGTCTGTGGAGGCAAGAGTCATACAAATAGAGTGTAATAATGCAAGTGTTATATACATATATATACAAAATACAACAAGAATTGTACCACATTTATAGTTTTATTACAGTTATAATTGTAGCATTGTCTTGTATCTACAATACGAGAATAATAATACAAGAGCAATACAAATGCAAAGAGCTCACAAGAGTAATACAAGTGTACCTGAAGTGCCTGTTTTCCCTGAGCTCCTGACACTGCTTTGTTGTGCTTCTGGATGTCCTGTTATTGATGAGCAAGGTCATCTCAGTGTCTGCTGCTTTTAGTGACTAGTAAGGCACTTCCCTAGATGCTCTATCAAATGTCTGCTGGCAGCTTACTGGGAAGGAAAAAAAAAAAAGCCTGCCTGAATACCCCAATGAGAGCTCACTTGTGCCATGAAGGATGAGTGGCAGTGACAGTGTATGCTGAGCATCTCCACAGTCAGGAGCATGCTCTCCTTGGGGACAGTCCTGGCAGTGAGACCTCTCCTCATACAGCTGCTGTGGCGTGTTCTCTCCTCTCTGAATCTGGGACCTTTCCCACTCTCAGCCCTTCAGACCTTCTGATGCACAGGGAGAACCTCAGGTGAGATGGCATCTGATGCAGGAGTAGCTAAAAGGTGCTTCAGAAACAGGGAGAGTAAAGAGCCCTTGAGTTCCTGTGCAGGAACGTCACCGTTCGATCTGTTCAGCAGACAGGGCAGGATATACTGCAGAGCATTCATCTGAAATGCTGTTCTTCCCTGAGATACTTAGGGTAATGTTAATTTTTAATACTGTTGTCTCTGTGTCTCTTTCTTTTCCAAGTGGTTAATTGATTTCTAGTTTTCTGTTTCTTTGATTACTTTTAGGTTGCAGAATAGACTGAGTAAGAAGACTGAGCCATATTTGTAGAAGACTTAATCTTTCAATCAGTTTCATCTGAATTAAACCAAAACAGCAGTAGCAAATACAGGAATCCTATTAAAGATGACCTACATAGTGGGAATAAAATTGGGCTTGTACCTTCTTTTGCTTCCTAATTTACAGAGAAATCTATGAATATTTTCCTTCAACTCCATTCATTTTTATTGCTGCTAAAAACCTCATTCTTGCCTGGCCTGGGTGGTCTGCTTTTGGATGGAGAACTAGGAGCAGGAGGGCATCTTGAGCCAAGAGGGTGGTGAAAGCTGAGCTTGTGCAATGTGATGGGGATTTAGCCCTTGGCTGTAATTAAAAGGGTTTGTCAATAGAGCTTTAGCACAGAGTGGTTCCAGCAAAACCCTGGGAGGAGATGGAGATTATACCAGGAAAATAGCTCTTTTGTTGGCATAGCTTCGATCAGTCCTCTAAATGGAGCAAGTTAAACTGCTGCTTCTTGAGCTGTGTTGGTTAGGATTTTAATTTTTCTCCACTCCTTCTGAAATTACGTTCTTATTCCGGAAAATGTTTCAAGAATAAATCTGAAAATTTGCAAAGCAGATTGCTTTATAAATTTGTCAAAATCCATAAGCTAGATTGCTGGATATCTGTGCGTGACTAAGGGATGTCAGTGTTTCAGTCACATCTCAGAGAAAAATGCTTACTGAAAAACCAGAAACCTTGTACGGTCTTAAAATTTAAATAACAAGTAAATGCTTAGCCTCTGAGATCACTCTCTTATTGGGCATAAAAGGTATTGGTATTTCTGGTATTTCTAGAAAACGCTGCTGGAAAACAACTCTTAAGGGGGGAAACCCCCTTCTTATTGCTATAAATTTGGGCAGGAAGGAAAAGAAAGTTAAAAGCCCAGTTAAAGATTAAAGGCACTGCAGAACACTGAGTGCAGGAAAATGAGACGTAGCTAAAATGTGTTTGATTGTTTCTATAAATACAGTTATGTAGGAATGAAAACTGACTCAGTGTTCAGACGGGTTTACTGAACAGTTTTAAAAGTCTGCCAGAATAAAAAATGATGTAGCCTTTCAGTCGTCTACAGAGAGAAGGTCCAGTTCACAAACACAGTGATGGCTCCAGTGTCACTGCTAATTATGCCAGTAAAGGTGACAGGAAATGTGCACAGGGCTTGTCCTGAGAACGCAGTCAAATACTGGGCATATTGTTTCATGTGCAGAATGTAACCAAATAACCCTGCTGTGCATTTAAATGCATTCAATTTCCTTGGAGTCTTATCCAAAAATTATTTTCACCACAGTCTGTCTCTATTTTAGAGTAGAATGAGGCTGTACTTGTTGAATTAAAATTGCTGTGCCCTCTTGATGGGCATTATTTGCAGAGAGCAGAGCTTTCCCCGCTGCAGGGTGCAGAGGAGGATGAGAGAAGGCTTTTCTTCCCCCGTAAGCATATACTTTCAGAAAGAGGAGAGTTCAGCTGGCTGCTGTGCACGTGCTGGTGGTGAATCTGCTGGAGCTCAGCCTAAGGAGCACTCTGCGAACCAGGCAGAGGGGAAGAGAGGCAAGGCCAGGAACAGAGCACTCTTGTGAGCTCCTCATAACCTCATTACCTTCTGTGGGCTCCTCATGTTCTATAAACATCTTAAAGGCAGATTAAAGCCATCTTGGCTTTATTTCATGCTCTCTCTCTTCCTCTGCAACTCTGAATTTAGGACTGCTCCCAACCCTAGGCATGCTCTTGCCACTCAGCTGGTGGGTTCGTGTTTTAGTTACTGGAGTAGTTGGTGCAGACGACTTTGTTGTTTTAACTTCCGTGGATGTAGCAGTTGAGGAGTAACGTCAATGAGACTCAGGTCTTTGGGTTTGTCACGCCAGGATAAGACTTATTCTGAAGCCCGTGAGATCACTTTAGTATCCTATACCATTGTAGGCATAGTGGTGTCATGCTTTAGACTTGGTTTGCTGTGGGGAGGACGTGTGTGGTTAACAGAGCAAATGTTTTCTGAGCCTTACAAATTTTTCCTCAAGTTTTTGTAAGGGATGTTCCTAAAACCTGCTCAGTGTCTGAGTCCAGAAATCTGGATTATGGGTCATTATTGCATGTGGGTTTGTGTTAGTGTTTTGTGCAGAAAAACTCTCATGTCTGCGTATAACCAAGAACCAGGTTTGTGTAACTGTACTCAGATATGAAGGTGCTGTTCAGTTTCCAGAGACCGTGTTTAGTTTAAGTATTTCATGAAAGCAACTGTGACTACAGCTTTTATCAAGAGAATGTGTAATATCCATATACTACACTGGAGCTAAATTGTATGTTTCACATGTTTGACTTTTCTTTGCTGTACGTGCTGGTATCCAGTGCATGACTAAAGTTCCCAGGTCAAAAGTGACATTTTACAGAAATAATAACCTGAAATTAGCTATCGTTCTGTTGTGTTTTCATCGTGACACGAGTGTTAGCTGTACAAGTCTTTCCTTCAGTCCTGAGTTCTGTGCAGGAGTCCACACTGCTGTCTGTACAACTGTCCCTTTGCTGTTGCCAGTGAGAGTTAGCTTAGCAGCTGTGATCCCTTTTCTCCCTTCTGTGCCAAGAGCAACTACCTAAGTTCCTTTCTGCTATAAATATGTCAAATTCTGCTTTGAGAATCTTCTCTGCTGCCTCTTTCCCTCCTCCTTCCCTCAGCTTCTGCCTATCACAGCCTACCGCTGCTGCAGTTTGCTGCTGGGGCACGTCACCATCTCTGGGTGCAGAGGTTGCTCTCAGCTGCCCAGAATTGTGGCTGAGTTTTCCAAAAGATTTGCACATTTCTGCAGAACTGTGAATTATAGATGAAGTTTGTCTCCTGTGACATCAAATTAATAGGAATCAAAATTCAGCTTGGTGTGAGGAAGAACAATGTTGCTGAAGATGATAGAGTTGTGCTGCTTAACATAACTCATGTTGTACCATAGTTTATATATTAATTGTACGTTAAAGATAGCTAATAATTCATCATATTTAACAGTCTCTTCAGCTTGATTAAATGCTCTTGTACTAATTACAGTACTTTAAAATTCTTATTTCCTATTTTGTAATGTTTTTATATTCTCTTAGTTTTTCTTTTTTTGTGAGAGGAAAAGTCATAACGAGCAAGCACATTGTGCACTTACTGCTTGTCTGTGCCTCCTCTGCTTTGTCCCTATTCAGAAGTTTATAGAGTTTGAAGATGCACTGGAGCAGGAGAAGAAAGAACTACAAATCCAAGTGGAACACCTTGAATTTCAGACTCGACAGCTGGAGCTGAAAACCAAAAACTATGCAGATCAAAGTAAGCGAAGTTGTACAACAGACATGATTACACACTCTGCCTTCCACGTACATATGCTGCTACTCTGAAAATACTTCTCTATATGTTTTGTTTGTTTTAATGTAATTTGCACAAAGCCTGAAATGGATGGGAGGTATCCACACTAATGTAGTAGAGGCTTCATTGCTTCTGTTGTGTGGGGCATGCTCGGTCTTCCAGATGGCAAGATTTTGGCCATTGGTGAAGCTTTGGAACCTGGTTTCAAATTTCTCCTTGTCTCTGAATAGAACCTCCCTCCTCCCTCCTCTACCCCCCCCCCCCCCCCCCCCCCCCCCCCCCTCCCCCCCCCCCCCCCCCCCCGAAATGATAGTATGTATTTGTTTATGTATTTATTTTCACAAATATTTCCTTAAGGTGAGCAGCTGTGTTTTGTTGGCTGAAGATCCCCTCAGAATTCATTAGTGTTTTGTCCAGTCCTCCTGCTCCTGAAATAGCCAGAGGCACCCATCCCAGAAGATAATTTAAATTGTTGTCAAACTGGAAATCTTATGGGGCACAGGGTGCTGCTGAAGAATTCTGCTTCAGTGGTCTTATTGCACTATTTGTTCTGCTCATTTTGGGAACACGCAAGTAGCCATTATTTGAGTTTGTAATGAAGACCAGATCCCACAGCGAGCATTTTTCCATTTCTGTTTGTTTTGTTAAGTAGGTATAAATAAATTTCTAACAAAATGGACTTTGAGACATCTAGTTTCTTTTGAGAGCATGATGTGTGTTAGCTGATGATTCAAATCTTCTTTTGGTAGTTTCACGACTGGAGGAACGTGAATCGGAAATGAAGAAAGAGTATAATGCTCTACATCAGCGTCACACAGAGGTAGGATGTCACCTCATCTCTAAATAAACAAACTCTTAGCCTATATGTAAAGTCATGTCAAAGAATTCAGCTTTACAGTGTTAGTGATGACTGGAGCTTCTGAACTGTGGGACCATCAGAAATACCAGAATGAAGGGTATAAAGAGGACAAAGCCAGGCTCTTCTCAGTGGTGCCCAGTGATATGACTGGAGGCATCTGGCATCAGCTGGAATACAGAAGCCTCCCTCTGAACATGAGTAAAAAATTCTGTACTGTGAGGATGACGAGCACTGACACAGGTTGCCCAGAGACATGGTGGAGTCTGTATCTTTGGGGTTATTCAGAAACCACCTGGACATGGTCCTGGGCAGCCTACTCTAGGTGGCCCTGTTTGAGCAGGGTTGTTGGATCCAAGGGACTCCATGAAGTTCCTTCCAGCCTAAACTGTTCTGTGATTCTGTGAACAGTGTCCCACTTACCTCATCTCTCACTGCCAGTGAGCCGCCAGGAGAGGAGGCTCATTATTTTTGCATGTGCTCTTTCATGGCTCTTCTATTATGAGATTAATTTTAAGTAATTTCTGACACAAATTGTTGTCAGATTTTCTGTCAGATTAGTTCATTCATTTACATCATCATCTTGGAAGACAAGAGCAAAGACAAGGAGATGTGCAAAAAAAGAAAGGGAATTGGAAATGGGTGCTGGAGAAGATCAAACACAAGCAGAAAATGAATCTTCTCTTCTGTTTGGCTCATGGATTTTTCTCTACTCACAGATGATCCAGACCTACGTGGAACACATTGAGCGGTCCAAGATGCAGCAAGTTGGGGGAAATAATCAAACTGAGGGTAGTCTACCTGGGAGAAGGTAGGACCATAACCTCTCTGTGTAATGTGTGCCACCTGGGAACTTTCACACTGAGTGCACATATTTGAGAGAGAGAAACCAGAAGCAGAATCTTTCCCTGGGGGCATGGATTGTAGTTGAAGCTTTTTTGAAATGTGTTGTGGGTGAGTTGTGACTACATTTTCTAAGGCTTGATGACAAGGAGCTTTGAGTGTTCTGTTACAAATATTGGGCTTTGTCATGCTGCTATTGATGGGCAGCCTCTGGAAAAATATGCTTGTAATCTCAGATAGTATGTAAAAGGTTTATCCATAAAGTGGATAGAGTGTCAGAGTATTTGTGTGTGTGTGAATCTCTCTCTCTTTGTATGTGTGATAGCCAGCAAAACCACAGCAATTAAATGCATTATCCATTATAGGATATTTTTTCGACCCTGTTTCTTTGCGTAAAGCTTTCAGTAAGTCAGACACTCAATAGACCTACCTATGCCCAAGAAATTGATTTTCCTCTACCCCCTCACCCCATTTGAAGAGCACCAAACCAGTAAGAACCAGATTTTTCTTAGAGAAGGCAGTGGTAGGAAAGAAGTTCAGTATATAGAACTAGTCTTTCGTAGTTTTAGGGCAAATTTAAAGCACAAAAGTTGCAGTGACATTGATTTCAGTACAGATACATCTAGTTTTAGCTGATATGTGGAGGAACCAAGTGCTTTCTAATGATGCTGTATACCAGTAACATTGCCCACAGGATGAGAAGTAGAAGCGATGTTCGATAAATACAGGTTAGAGAAGTGATAGATCACATAACACATAATATACTCAGATTAAGCATAATCTGTTAAATTGCTCAGCCATAAAAAGTATGTTTTCTGTGGCAGTTTTTATGCATCACAGATTACTGTTTGTGTTAGTCATCTCATTAGCATGTGTCACTATAGTGACACTAACCTAGGAAGTTTTAAAATAAAACTGCTTTCCACGGAACATAATGTGCTTCAGGAGATCAAATCTTTCTGTTGTCCTTGCCTGTCTTTTTAATTTCTTCTGGCCTTGAGGAATATTGTTTTTCACACAAGCTGACCAGAAGCTGTGGAAGCTGTCGGGGTGAAAAGTAGACAGATACAATACCAGCTGCACAGTAGTTGGCAAAGAGGGCCTGCTAGGTGCTTGTCTTTTACAAAACGGATCTGTCTGATCTTGGTTAACATTTGTGAACTTCAGCTAGTTAATATAACTCCACTCCACTCAAAAAAATAAATCTTTGAGAAACATTAGGCTAAGAAAAGGAGTGGGGATGGCATGTCAGACTATATGCAAACAGCAGCATGAGTAGAGATAGAGAGATGAAAATACTGGGAATACAGGTAAATGGAAAGCCATGAAGGTTTCTGAAGTATTATGTGGTAGGGATGATGAAATGCTAAAGAAGAATATTGAGCAAAAATTTGAAGATGAAGGAATAACATAATTATTTGAAAATAAGAGTAAAGAAATATATTAAGAATAAAGGAAGAATAAGTGAAGATATTTTAGTAACTTGTATTTTGGTCTGTAACACTTAAATGCCAGAAAGACAGTTCATTTTGGGGTAATGTAATGGAAAGGAAATTTTAGGTCTTGGCACAGGACATGTAAATACCCTCTGTCTGCTTTGGCTTTCTGGTGCTGGATTGGATTGCTCTGGAAATGTTATACCTGAAATGGGATAAGTGCGTTAGATTTATTTCCCTTCCCACTTATCCTTCTGTGAATAAGAATGTATCTGTGGAACCACACAATAAATTATAAAACCACCTTAGGCAAAAGCACACTTAGGGCCTCTCTCTTTTAAAGGGTGGTTCATATATGCACCTGCCAAATTTGGGGTGGACTGCATGGTAGAAATTGATTTGAAAGAGATTTTCATTCCCTGACTTTCCAATAAGATAATATTAATTATGAGTTTTATGTTATCATTTCATGCATGAAAGAGAGGCATAGTGAGATATTACTGATTATGTCTGCAAGGCTGCCATTCTTTGGGATGAATGGCAAAATTTTCATCATCAAGAATTCCCTCTTTATATTAGAGAAATTAGTGTTTTACCCTTTCAAGTGTGGCATATTGCTAGTCTCCTTGGAGAGAGAAAAAAAAAAAAAGAAACATTTTATGTCTGTGAAAGCCCCTGATGAGGGCTTTTCCCACCACCAGTGGAAAATGAGACTTTTTCCTTCATTTCAAGCTTTGCACGGTTGGGGGGTGTGTGTGTTTGTGTGTAGCTCTGTGTTTGTATATCTTTGTGCACAAGCCCTTGGGCCAGGTGTGTGGTTTTGTGTCCCTGTACAGTTGGGTTGAAGCGAGCTCTGCTGTTTCTGTGTCTCGCTGCACTGATGTGCTCTGAGGGGGGCACAGGCACAATTTCTCATGGCCAGTCATACAAAGTTGAGTGTGTTTGTTTATTTTCGTCCACGGATGTGCTCGGGTGCATTAAACTGCACAGGGGCCCTTATTTGTGTAAGACCATAAGTACACCGAGTGTGTTTGCTCATCCCTTGGGAGGAGTTTGTGCAAGAGCTGTTGGGGACAGGGAGGCCGTGTGCCTACCACCATCCAAGAGGGGTGATGGGTACGGTGCACATTTCCGCGCGGTGTGGATTACAGAGCATGTGTACCCATTGTCTGTTGGAGGGTTGCACGTTTGCATGACCTTTGCTCTCTAATGGTTGTTTTTTTGTCTTGCTTTTCGTGCGGTTGCCGCTCTGTTTTGGCTGTTATGTTTGTCACTGCAGTCATCGCCAGTCATGGAGGAAAAGGTAAATCCTATTGCTGCGTCTGAACTTTGTTAATCCTAGTTTTGGAGATTGCTGTTGAGTGGCAGTGGTGTGATGCTGGGAATGGGCTGTACTGGCATGTTTGCCCTCTTTGTCTCCTGGCACCTGTGTAACACTTCCTCCATCGGGTGAGGCAGAGGGAGCCACTGGGCTGCTGGGATAACACATCAGGAAAAAGCTTACGTACTCAGAAGACACAGAAGTTTGATCCCAAAATAGGGCCAGACCTCTGTGGTTGTACATTTACACTTCATGTTCCAGAATGTTTTAAAAAGTCATCTTTCCTTCCTTATTTTACTCTAGAGTACAAGGCATGCATATTTGCTGAGTGGGGCAGAAAATACGTGTCACTGTTAGTAGCTTTCCAAAGGCACTTCTAACTTTGGGTTGGGCAGCGAGTTTTGCACTAGGAGCCTGCAAAGAGAGTGGTTCTGCTCTTTAAATGCTGGCAAACAAATCTTAGTTTTGTTATGTTTTATAAGCTTCAGGATCCCAGATTTCAGCTACCACAATCCTCTGTTGAGAAGTTTGCTGTTTACCTTGTAACATGAGGTGGAACTAACCAAGTGTTAAGAGTCGCCCTGTACTTGAAAGAATTGGGTGTTTGAAGGGTTACTCCAGCACCCTGAGGATACTCAAAATGTATTTGCAGACTAGTAATAAACCCCAGGATACAAAACTGAAGATGGGTCTTCTGTGGTGTTTGCCCTTTCACCTTCCTTGGGAGGTCCAGAAGAGGCTGGACTTCCAAAGAAACCCGGCAAGGAAATTTCCTAACAATCTACATTAAAATCCTTTCCTGAAGATCCTACAGCTTCTGATTATATGGGGACTTTGTAACACTGTTCTCTGGTCAGCAGGAACTGTGAAGTTCGTGCATTCCCTCTACATTTAGTGGAGAGCTGTGTCTCGTGCTGCATCATGCTGTTAAATGTGCATGTGTTTGTGTATGAACCCACAGCTATGCGTTCCCGAAAGAACTCTGAAAAAGATTACCTAAAGAGGAGGTATAATTTATTAGTATCACTCAGCATACATTTGGGATGGCTCATATTTCTCGTTGCTGCCAATGGGTTACACCAGGCCATCCCAACATAGTCACAAAAGCATTGATGTTATAGCATGTTGTTAGATATTCTGACCACACCACCTGCTTTGCAAGGAATGTTTTGCAGTTACAGATTTTCTCCAGCTCTGTACACCTGTGAAGCACGATTCCCTTAAGACCAGAGAAGTTGTGGATGCCCCCTCCCTGGGAATGTTCAGAGCCAGGTTGGACAGGGCTCTGAGCAATCTGCTCTGGTTGCAGACGTCCCTGTCCACAGCGAGGGGGTTGGAGCTAGATGACCTCGGTATTTAGACAGACAACAGTGGAATATCATCTATAAACCTTCAGCAATTGTTAATAATTTAAAAGTAACGAGCACCAAGATGCTTTTTGAGTGGAAATGCTATAAGGTAACTGGTAATCCCTGTCATACACGAATCTGGTTTTGAATCTGTTGAAAGATGATTCTCTTTAAAAGAAAGTGAAGTTAGTCAGGTTGTGTCGATAATCTGTGTTCATACAAAATCCAAGTAGTTCCTGCCTTTGTAAGAGGGTTGTCTATGAAACTTCCGTGTATCAGTCTTTAGGATATTCAGGAGAGGATTTTAATGCAAATGCCCATGAAAAGTGCATCCTAAATCTCCTTGCTGAGTCATACTGGAAACACCTTTCTACCTCTGCTGCCTACCCAAGATATGCCACAGTAAACGATTATTCTCCAGCATGAGAGACACTGACACAGTTGGGGCATTTTGGTTTTCTCCACAAGCATTGTCTCCTCTGCTAGACAGTCCATCTCCTTCTTTCATAAAAGAGCTGGTTCATGTACCATCTCCTGTGTTAGTGTGTTTGCATATGTCCTGGGGAGCCTTGGGTCCTGATGCGGTCGTTTCGCCTGTGGTCACAAGTGAGGTGGTTGTGATGGTTGCCTGGCATGATCATCAGGCCAGTGCTGTTGATCATTAAAGAAAGGCACACGAAGGTCTACTGTTATTAATACTAGTGAACAGAAGGGCAGATTTCATCACCCTGAAGCAATAAGCAGAAGCCCCATATGGGAGTGAGTGAAGTACCATCATTGAACCCCTTTGTGGGTGCATGTCACACAGAGGATCAGCTCAGTTCATCTCTGCAGGGCCACTGGAGTCCAGCTAGCAGAGGCTGCTGGAGATATCCCCTAAATGGATGTGTACTCTGTTCCTGCAGGCCTGCTGCTCTGGCACAAAACCAGTTGCTGGTTTCAGCATGCTGCTGCAGCCTTCTCCACCTCCACTGCTAGCTCTAGATTTTCTCCCACTGCAACTTGGTCTCAAAGCCTGTGCCAGCTTTTATACTCAGAATCAAATCTGCAGCTAGGTAGTTACCTGCAATTGCCAGAAAGAAGTGGATGAAGAAAATGTAATTCCAGAGATCTGGCAATACGTGTGATGCATTTGTTTATACCTTTGTTTAACTTCTGATTTTTGAGTGCATTGAAATATGGATATGGAGAGGGGATCAGAGAGTACAAATATTTTCTTGCCTAATATTGAAAGTGATCCAAAACCCTCTGATTTCTGCTAAGCAGATTTGAGGTGTAAGTGTAAAGAAGTGCCACGTAGGTGACTTTTACTTAAAAGCTGCTTTCCTGACCCAGTGATGACATCTCAAGGATCTATGGGAGTTGATTTTTTTTGCCGTGGGAGTTGTTTGCTGTGGTTTGTTCTGCCTTTGTTTCTCAGAAGATACACCAGCTTAAGTTAGATGATGGTTCCCTGCACTTCTGCATTTCCCCAAATTGTTTTGTGCTGATGGAAAAGTCAGTCATTCCTGTTGTGGTCACATGACCCCCTCCCTCTTAGCGTCCCCAGGAAGAGGAATGGCTCTAGCAGTAGACACAATGGCTCTGAGTAGACAACACCATGGAAGTGTGGGAGTTGGGAGTTCACCCAGCTGCTCCGTGAGGGGGAGGAGTGCAAGTTCTAGTGACTAATATTTCACAAAAGCTAGCGTGCTGTTTATTTTCTGTAAGAACCTTTCTAAACGGCTAACAGATTGATTTCCCCTCTCTCTCTGTTTCTCTGTTTAGCAGGAAGGAACGTCCTAACTCTCTGAATGTCTTCCCCCTCGCGGATGGCATGGTACGTGGGCAGATAGGGGCCAAGATCGTCCCAACACTGGACCACTGGCACCTGAGTGACCTCGGCCAGCTGCAGTCCAACTCCAGCTACAAGGTTTTATAGACCATCATGGAGCAAGGGTTTCCCACTTCCTGCTGTCAAAAGCATCCCACAGTTTCATTAAGATGGAGACCAGTCTGTGTCCATAACCCTTTGCAGCCTCTCCCTGCTGTCCGTCTGCCTCCTTGGTAGCTGTGCTGGGGAAAAATATCCTGAAGATCTGGCATGTAGTGCGGGAGGGATTTGACACAGCTCTTCATGCTTCTTGTCTCAGTGATAATCTCCTTTACTTGGCTGGCCCCGAGTTGAGAGGAATGCATGGGGAGGCAGTTAGAGATTTAGGGAATATAAATACTTCACTTTTTTTATAGCTTATTTGGGAAAGGAAGTAGTGGAACCTGTCCTCTCTCTCTCTCTTGATAAGAGCAGTGCTTTTGCACCTCAGCTGGGACCAGGCATTGGGTTGCACTTGCTCTCCAGTATTTGTCCTATTTGACTGATTTCTGGCCTTTTAATCTTCAGTAAAAAGATCTCCTAATCCTCTCTGGATGCCCAAGTCTTGCACTGTGCTTAAAGGTCTTCAGTTCCTCATATATCTTGTCATTGCTCTAGACTTGCATTGTCTACCTTCAGTACACTTGTCACCTTCAATGCACTGCCTTCTGCACTGGAGCTTGCGTGAAAACAGCACTGCAAACAGTGCTGAAGCAGCTGCATCATTCTGTCTGTTGCTTGTGGTGCTCTTCTCTGCCTTTCAGAGGCTGGTCTGAGCCCAAAGACCCAGATGTACTCTTAGGTGTCAGCCCACTGCGATTGTTCACAGTTTAGACTACGCATGGTGACTGACATTTCTCATGAGCTGTACCTGTAGACTTCTCAAAGTCTTTGTGCTCAGAATCCCACCAAATTCCTCTAAAATGATGTTCCACAGATGCTTGGTGACAGGTGTGGGAGCCAGTGGTGCATCTACCCAGCATGGCTTACAGTATGTCCTGCAGTATCTCACAGAGCTTCTGGTCTACTTTAAAACTGTTTAATAAAATTTACTTTCTCTCTGCCTCTGGAATTTGTAGAACATCAGGTGTTCTATATGTCACATCTAAGGACTCATGTCCTTTTGAGAAGTTGTAAATCACTGATCCTGTACATTGAGGCAGTAAAGGCAAAGAAGAGGGTGGAAAAAGAAAAGAGAGAAAAACCCCAACTTCTTGTACATTAATGGTACTTTGTCCTGAGGGACTCTGCAGGAGTGGCCTCCTTGATGCATAGCACAAGAAATTTAGACACATTTAAAATTTATGCAGAAAACAAAGCAGCAACTTCCCTTTTTTAAAGTAGTGAGGCCTAGAACAGCACAGACCATAGCAGTTTGTCAGACCTCTGCCATCATGGTAGTTGGAAATTGAAAAACATGATCTTTGGATAGGGTGGAGACTGTTCTTGGAATCCAACCCCTGCTGTAGTGTTAGAGAAGTTTGGAAAAGGTAGTAATTTGCAGAGTGCCTGTTGGGTCCTACAGTCATCTCTGGAGAGCTGTGCCTGGAATTAGGGAATAGCAATGCCAGAGTGCAATCATGTAATTAAGGATGGTGGAAATTAAGATAGAGTGTGAATGTGTTTTTTCAGACTAGTGCTGTGCCAACACAACACTGCTGCAAGGACACAGCCAGCAACCAAAATGCACTGAGACTGATCCATTTCTGCTTCTGGAACCAGTTTATTCCTTGGGATCTCCAGACAGTGCTGCACACTATGGTGTAAATGTGCCCTCAAGCTGTCTAGTGATCAGGAATGAGCAGCAGGAATTGATTTTTAGGGAAGAGTTGGGAGGATGTTGAGGTTAGATCCATCTCCCACAGACTTGCTAAGGTGTCATTCTTTTAAGTGGTACCATTGCAGGATTTCTGAAACAGGTTACGTGGATCTTGCTGATAATCCAGAGTCTGCATTGCAGGAGAATTCAACAGGAACCCAGATAAATTGGAAGCTTTAATGTCCAAGTTTAGGTAATGGAGGGTTACTGATTATATCTCTTAGTGATTTGGTGGTTGTGGTGTCAGGAAAAAAAAATATCCATTTCTGGTCACAAGAAAGCTTTGTGCAGAAGCAGCAGTGTATCAGATGTATCTGATGGGTGGTGGTGTGGCTTGTTAGGGAAAAACTGAAGCGGGATGCTAGGTTTAAGGAGGCTAGCCAGTAGGGTGGAGTTGGAGAGCTTGGGCTGTGGAGAACTTGGATGGGGTGGTGTGTTACAGGGGATTTCCTGAGAGTATGGAGCAAACCTATGAATAATTAGAGGATGTGATCGACTGACTTACTAGATTTGCAATTTGGAACGGAGATTTTTCCTCCCACGAGCCTCTTGCACACACTCTGACTGGATTGCTGCTTCTTAAATGTTCTGCATGACTGAAATCTCAGCAGTACTGCTCATGCTCTCCTTGCCTCTTCTTCAGCAGCTCTGATATTTCACTGACATCAACTGCACACATATGACTCACCTTCCCAGTATGTATATTCTGACTTTTCTGACTAGTTTTCCTTCTTCATGGGGCCATACTGTAGTTATATTTTAAGTGTCCTTATATACTTATTATTACTGTTTTCTATTTTAGTTGCTGTCATTATTTTATGTTCAGTTTTACATTTACTTTATATAATGTTTTGGAGATGAAAGTCCTTAACATTTTTGTTTTTATGTACTATGCTTTCAGTGTTATAACCATACAATTGTGGCTTCTCATGGTGACATAAGACTGCTATGAATGTTGGGCCTTTGCAATGCATTTTGGAGGTCACTACTACACATTTGATGTTTAGGAGGTTGACAGGTATGGCTGTAGGTAAGTGGTGGTTGTGGAGAGTATTCTTTGGGTGAGCTATGGGTTATGGAGAATGCCTCCTACACTGTAGAGGAGAGCCATACACTTAGTAGAATACTTAGCGTTAATGAAGCACTCAGGACAATAGAAGGAAGATATCAGCAAAGGTTAATAGAGCTTCTGGACTGTGAAGAGGAGTGCTGTAGTAGTATTTACATTTGAGAGGAATTTCCTCAATGCAGGCTGGTATGTTGATAAAGTATGTTTTTGAAGTAAATATAAAACTCAGATGTATAACCAAAGGATAAGTGAAAGACCAGGGTAATTATTCACTGGTGTCTTCTGAGTGAGGGGCAGATTATGTCAATAAAGAAGTTGTTACAGGATATCTCTGATACAAATACCACCCTATAGACACTGATGATACAGGGCTTCTGAATTCTAATTCCTAAAAACAAGGAATGACATGTGGATCTACCTGCATGTCTCTTTTACAGTGCTAAGACGCTCATGGACTTTGGTTATTCTTATAGACTTACAGTGGGTACAAGAACATCTCTGAATCCTTTCATCCAACACAAGTTTTGTTTGGGGAAAGAGGTTTCATGGTTGCACTTGACACTTGATAGTCTTTGTCCCTTTGTGCATTAGAAAGCACAGCAGGCAGACTGCAATTGAAGTAGTACAAGGGTTACTGCATTATATTTGTTCTCAAAAACCTGGTTTGGTTTTTTTCTTTACGTATTAGGAAAGTAGCTCCTAAAACAGGAATATGAAGTAGAGGTGGGAAGCGTGGTTCTCACGTGTAGCAACCTAAGTGAAAAGTCCCCATCTCAGTCTTGATTCTAAAATCAGCAAAGGTGCAAAGAGATGATCTGAATGTCCTTGTGGGAATGTGGGTGCTGTTTGGATGGGCAATGCAGAAACTATACAAAATATGGATCGTACTTAATTGTAACACAGTTTTAAAAAATCTGAATTTCCAATATAATAATGCACAGATGCAATGTCAAATCTTCGACTTCCACAGTGCAGTGTACAGCAGAATATTTGGAGACAAGCATACAGAGGCCAGTCTAATTAAAGGAGGATCTTAATAAGATTCCAGATTTTTTTAAAAAATGTGGCTGCAAAGGGTTAAGTCACCTTTTTTTTTTCCAATCTTCTTACTCATCTCATTTTGAACTTTTTTTGTCGTGCTGTGAGGTTATTAGTAGAACAAGAGAACAAGACTTCCAAATTAGTGAAGTGAAACAGTGTCACAGCTCCAGGGTTGGGAAGCTCAGAGCAACTTCTGAGCCAGAATCGGGATCTTTCCGGTACTTGCACAGGCATGGAGAGGAAAGTAGTAAAGATTAAAGGTGGGTCTGGATGTGCAGATGCTGAATGTCACTGCACCCGATTGCAACTCATTATCACGTATAACTCAACCTTAATTTGGCAGCTTCCTGCCGGCAGTAATTAGAGTGGGGTGCCGTGAAGAACGGTGAGATCTCATTTGGTCACAGCATTGGTCAAGATGTTAATTGACTGACTGTGAAGCAGTGCTGCTTTAATTGACAAACAAGGCTCACAGTATAAAATCTGACTGAGCCTGGAAAACCTCCTATGTTTTTTGAGAGGTTGTATTACAAGAAGTGGGGCTGTAGTGTCTGTAAAGCTGAGAGCCATTTCACACTGGGAATTCATCTCCTGTGTTAATTTGTCAGCTTCTGATTTTTGAATTTTTGGGTCTTGTCATCCTGTCATTTGGAAGTGTGGAGACCACGTCTGTTCCTACTGCATTGTCAGCCTGGACCCATGCCTGGCTAGCTTCTGCATAAGATGGTATGGGGACATAGGTCTTCTGCAGTAGCAAAGTCAGACCATTCCTGCTTGGTATCTGCTTTGCTTCTGCAGTTCAGTGTCAAAATCACTTTGCTGTTCTCTCATCCAGGTTGTATTGATGGCTTACTATAATGACATCATCAGAGGCCTCTTAAGAGCCACTTCACATCCTTCCCAAGCAATATCCGTGTTGCCTTCCAATCTTAGGAAATTCTGGCCTGGCTTACGCAAGTGCCAAAGCCCTTCAGCTTCTCCCATCAACAGTATGAGCTGCAGGTGCTTTTCACTTAAAAGGCCACCTTTCCTGAGATGCGTGATGAATAGAGCACATACCAATGGATGTGAACAACAGTGTTTACTAGTAAAGAAGGAAGGCTATAAGTCCTTTCACAGGTGGGATTTGCTTGCTGAGTTCAGCACGAGAACTTACTTCTTCATTGTGATTGCAGTGCCTAGTGTCACCAGCAAGCGCTGGACATGTAGCTGGTACAGCGAGCAAGACTCATTCTCCATAATGCTTTAAGGCAGCCATACACCAACCAATGGGAGATTAATTGAAATGTATAGCTGTGCTTTTCCCTTTTTGTTCTTCTCCTGCCTTGGAATTGCCACAGTGCCCCCAAGATGAAATGTCTGAATCCGGGCAGTCCTCAGCAGCTGCCACACCGAGCACCACTGGAACCAAGTCCAACACTCCCACATCATCTGTGCCCTCTGCTGCTGTCACACCCTTGAACGAGAGCATCCAGCCCATCAGCGAATACAATGGCACGACTAAAAGCAGTAAGAGGGCACGAGAAAAGCGAAACAGCCGGAACATGGAAGTCCAGGTCACACAGGAGATGAGGAATGTCAGCATAGGTATGGAAGCTGGAACTTGGGTACTTGGTCATTAAAGTAATTGATTTTTCAGTGCTTGTGTCCCTCTGTTACAGGAAGAGGCTGTGATGCTGGGGAGTAATCAGCTTCTTAAGTACAGAATTTGAGGTAGCCTTACTTAGAAGGATACCTGAGCAAGACAATGCTGATTGGATGTTAGCAGTTTTCTGGGTAGCAAGATCTTTAAACATCAGTAATATTAATAGTTTCACAAATATACAAGATGGGAACAAGTTATTGAGTTCAGTCCCCAGTGGTTGCATTTATCTATGTCATAGAACCTCTTTCAGGAACTGTCAAGTGTCATCTTAGTATAACTGAGCTTTTGGAAAGCTGTTTCTGGACCTCGTCAATATGATAGTTTCAAGCTTCCACTTAGTCTTCCCTATGGATTTATTTGTAAGTAGATTTATTTGTATGTATTTTATATCCAGTTGCTCATATGCCACATTTGTCAGTTAGGTTAAATAATTTTTTTCCCTTCTGTGTGTTTATCCCACACCGTGACTTGTTTAAAAATAGCAATTACATCCAACTGTTTTTCTCAGCTAAATGCGCTGTTTTCTTTTAGCCATTTTTCATATAAGAAACCCCTTAAATCATTTGAAGTTACAGTTATTTTCTGTCCACTTCCTGGAGTCCTTTAGTAAATTGAATTCCTGGTTTATTGTCAGGAAAGCTATTGCCTAAGCCTTTAGCACCAGGCTGTTTAAATAAGGAAAATGGTGTAATAGTGTAAAACAGGGTAAAAAGCCCCTTCCTGTGCTTTTTAATATAGCTGTGCCAGTGTAGTGTCTGAGCAACTCCCAGCCTGTATTGTATTTAGACCTACAGCAGCATTCAGACATGAGAAGCAGTCTGTTTTACAGGTGATGAGCTTACATACAAGGGCTGTAAAACTAGCTGAAGACCATAATGAAAATCTGTGCAGTAGCACAGGGATGAGCATAGGTCTCCGAGGTTAGCTTCTGAACCAGATGGTCATCTTTTTTCCTAATACAGAGGAAATTCGTCTGCTGACATTCGCAAGCTGGTTCCCAATAAATTAAGACTATAAAACAACATGTAACATCTTTGCTTGTAGCATTTGAATGAGAATTGTCATGACCTAGTCCCATTCTGTATGTGTATTAGCAGCTGAGGAGGTCCCGGGGTCACAGATGTCAATCTGCCTGAAACAAGTGTACTTCTCCATAAAAGCAGATGGCTTCTGCATAGGCAACTATTAAATTGTTACCTGCTTGGTGATTTTGGCCAAGGCAAGTCAGTGTAACCATTGGTATCAGAGGGACTGAGCACGGATGTCAGTAGTTAGAATGCCCTATAAATACTTATTTTTACAGTTGCTGCTTTACAAGCTTGTTTACCATCAGTAACTTTCTTTGGTCAGAGTCTGCTCTCTTCTGTATGTGTGCAACTCTGAAGTCGTTGTGCCTGTGAAAGCTGCTTTTTTCTTGGTGGAAGTATGTTCTGGAATCTGCTCCAGGCAGATAGTTGTGTCTTTCCTATGTGCGTTGCGCATTCAACCTTTCAGCTTTTTCTCACACGACATGCAAAATCAGATCTCTGTGCTGAGGAGAAACACAGATACTTGAATTTTAATTAGGTATTGTATGCATCTGTAATTAAAATGTCTGTCAGTGATGCACATGCCTTAGAGCTGAACTACCAAAAAAAAAGTTACCCAAAGGTATTTGCAGAAAAGCTTCCCAGCTCGAAAAAATAAAGAAAAGGAAGCCTCTGTTGCTGTGAGCTTGAGAACCACTGGTGTATGGATGTCTGCTTTGGCAACAGATACACATCATGCTTTGTTTTCAAACAGCATTTGTTTCCAGCTGGTGCACAGTGCCAGCCTAAAAGAATAAAATCAACACTCAAGTTGTCATGGACTTTGTATATTTGGCTACTGAGGCCATTTAGAAAGGTCAAAAATTTCACATCTAACATCACTGAGGGACTAACACAGTTTACAAATTAGGTCTTTAATCCTTCAAGGATTTCTTGCATGAGCAGATACTGTGTTCATATTGCTTGTTTAGAATAAGTGCAAGTCTGAGCTTTTGAACAGTTTAGTATCCAATAATTGTGACTTATCAAGAGGAGGGAGGAAGTTCCTCATTCGTTAAATTCTGGCTTCAGACTGTAGATAATACAAAAGCCAGAGTAGATTTCATGTATCAGTTTTTAAGTTAAATTTCACTGTAATGGGTATCTAAACCAGTCGTAGACATCCTGTGGAAGTCCTGATCCTATAGATCATCTGTATTGTCTTACCTAGGAATGGGCAGCAGTGACGAGTGGTCCGATGTTCAGGACATCATAGACTCCACTCCAGAGCTCGATATGTGCCAAGACCTCCGCCTGGAACGCACGGGTAACAGGTATTGGTTGTGACTTTTCAACTGTGTGCTCTGTCACTTGGTTTTATGTGGAGTGAGGATTAGATACTGTGGCTCACACAGAGTTCAAGGTGCAGCTGTTTGGGAAAGTCCATATATTCTGTGTAGTGCACATATGAGGAGTCTTGACTTTTGAGTACTCCAGAGAAGACAAATGTCTGCTGGTAATCTGCAAAGGATCTGACCAGCTAACCCAGAACTGGGCTTGTTTGTTTTGCTGGGTCTGGGAAGATGAAGAAATGGAGCTATAAAAGGTTTAAGACAAGCAAAGAGGATATGAGCTTGAGCTATCAGGAAGAGGGAAAAGATGCATTTTTCTAATCAGAGATCAGTTCTGAATTCAGTTTTAAAACCTCAGGCTTTTTTCAGTTCTAATTTTTTCAAGCATTTGAAGAACCAGAGCAGGGCTACTCCATGAGAGAGCAATCCCAGTCCTGCAGGTTCTGAGCAAAGAGGACAGAGGACTGATAATGAGCTCCGTCAGCAGCTCCGGACAAGACAAGGGAATGAATTCAGGCCCAGTCCTGCCCATGAGCAGCAGGAGACAGGTACAGGGCTGAAGACAGGTACACCTACAGTGTAGATCAGAGAAGGACTGAAGGCAAAGGCCTGAAGGTAAAGGGAGCCCTCGGACCAGTGATCAGGTGCAGGTCCCAGGTGGGGCTCCTCAGAGCAGTTTTGGCCCATCAGTGCACTCAGGACATCAGCAGAGTTCATGAAATTAACAGACTTCTACTGAACTACTCTGCTGCTCCTGTTCCCATCCATCACCCGTTTTGTGCTAAATAGGAAGCTCCTTGGTGGTTATTTTTGGAACCGTATTTCTGTGAGGCATGTATTAGTGCAGTCTAGGTATCTTGATTCATCTTTACTAAGGTGGGGTGCTTAATTTTACATGGTACATTAATTTTTACCCTCATATCCAGTGGGTAATTTGGCACTACACCAGCAGAAATAACCCCTAGCTCTTACAGGCATGCAGAGGATAGTACACTGCCAAAGTTAAGGCAAGGTTTTCTCACAGGATTTGCTGTTTTGATCACCTGTCGTGTAAAGGGATAAAGGAATTTGGCAGAAGATAAACCCCCTTGTGTTCCAGCTGGTCCTCAGATACCAGAGGGGCCGGGGGCGGCTGGGCTTGGATTCTGAGTGATGTCCAATTTGGCACTGTTAGTCCGGTCGCGTTCAGTGCATCTGCACTCTTGCAGCTCTGGATTCACTTCTAGCACCCTGCACACCCCAGCTAGTTGTGCTCCATGGCTTCACACAGCCAGCAAGGAACTGGCAGCGCCCAATGAGAGACTCTGCAACTAGAAACGTGGAATAGTGCAGTTTATTGAGAGCAAGAGAAGTACAGGTTCTCGTGGATTGCCGGTGATAAATTCACTGTCTGCAAAGCATGTGCAGATATACAAAAATGCATTAGATTAAAGAGCAGCTCAGTAAAATTTCTAAGTTTCCCAGGGAAATACTCAGAAAGTCTGGATCTTACCCAAAGGGGTCCCTATGGAGGGGAGCGAGGTTCAGCCCGTCGACCGATCCCAGGAGTCAGAGATGATCAGCGATAGTATCCACCCCGACTTGGCCACGATGATGTCTTCCCTGACATCCCCCCTTACTTAAACCATTTTTGTAATAGTTTTTACCTTCAGGGTGGAGCTTGAGTGACGCTAGTCATAAATACCTTTATTATGATTGGTGTAAATTTCTCTCGCTTCGCTTTTAAAGATAGAGCTGAAGAAAATTCACAGTGCAAGCTCAGTGAGGGGTGGTTGCATTTTGGAGGTGGGCAGCCTTTGGGCTGGAGGTGTGTTTTGGTATTATAATGATATTATAATGAGCAGAGTTCGCACAAAGGACAGTACTTTGTCAAAAACTGACAGACTGTGGGCACAGGGTCGCAAACAGGCAGCTTATCAGTCCTGTAGTACCGTCAAGTTCCCATCTCTGCTGTGATTTCACAGGGCCTGGCTGTGGAATCTTCACTCCACTCCATCCCCTGTGCTGCTTGCAGGCGGTGTTGCTTAGGGAACTGTTGGACTCCTTGCATACCAGTTGCACTCTATCCTGAGATTTTTTCCAGTGTTATACCTTTCCTTAATATGTGAACAATGCTGCACCTTTAAAATGATTTTAATTTCTAACTCACCTCCACAGCACCCTCATCAAGAAGGGTATGAGCGGCAATAATAGATGCATTTCTGAATCGTGAAACCACATGCAGTTAATGCATATGAATATGTAGGGTGTATGGGCAATTTTTAGGGTCAGGTGCAGGAGGAATCTAGGTAGCTGAAACAGCTCTGTGTAGAGAAGACAAAAGTGACTGATGAGATCAGGTGGAGAATTAGTCAAACCCAAGGAAAAGAAGGGAATGGGAGAGGATTGTTGCACTGGGAGCTCTTTAGGCAGTGATCTCTAATCCAGGTAGTGAGACTGGAAGCTACAGGAGACACAAGCTAACTTGTGCTTGCTGCTATAAAAGCAGAATGCTTTTGAGATATATACAGCTTCTGAAAGTTCAGTGCTGAAGAGGTAGGCTCAAGCTGAATTAGGTCTTTAGGTCAGATGCTGAGTGCTGGCTGCTTTTTGTCACTTGTGGTGTCCATTAGACTGTGTGATCTGATTAATTGATGTACAGTCACAGCACCCATTAGTAGTTCCTCAGTGCTCTGAGACATCTGGGTAGCTGTAATTTTTCTGTAATTGAAAAAAAGCACTTTTTTTTTTTTTTCCCTTTGCAATGTGCTGTAACTCTGCAATATCAGAAACAGCTACTGCACCCCATTTGTAACATCCAGGCTTTATCACCAAGACTTAATTTATCTGAAAATGAAGCCACAAAACTTGAGAGCATCTCCAGTGGTACTGGCCTTTCTATTAGAGTGCTGGAAAAATGGCAGACTCTCTTTGCACTAGCTGATTGCCCTCATGCAAGGCAGGGCACTTAAAAGTGTTTATACCCACATTAACACCATTTTTTAGAGTAGACAGTGATAATCCCAGCAGTTGCCTCACCTCCTGTAGCATTTTTTTTTCCATTAGAGCCATGAGACTGTCAAGAAATGTAAGATTCTTGATGGTACAAAAGATACTAAGGGGTGGAAACATGCTACCGTATGATATGATTAGAAGACATTAACATTGATTTACCTTGAATGAAATACATTTTGCTGATATATGAAGAACCATTTCAGTGCATAGATTCACACAAAGAAGAAACTAACTCTTCAGGCTGGTTTCACTTACTAGTTGGCAAAGAAAAAAAGACCATTGCCATTTTCAACAGTTGACTCCTTATCTGATCTTACTGCTGTCTGAACTTCTAAACTGATAGGAGTGGGGGGAATCCTTGCAGAGTCTGAAAAGTCAGAGCTGAGAGCTTCTGTGAGTTGAAATTTTTCTATTAAATATTGAATAGTCATTAACTACTACGATTTAAAAGAAAGTCATCTGGGCAAGCTTTGAGGTTGTACATGACAGATACTTGTCCTTGATATGGGGAATAAAATGTTTTTTTCTTTACTCAAATTATTTCTGAATTGGCTCATGGTGAACAGGTGGAACCCACTCTCAGGGTTTTGATCACAATGATCTGGGATGGTCCATATTTCAGAGAGAAATGCTCTAGCTTAAATGTTGCCAAGTAACAAGTATTCTTGTTTGTTTGTTTGTTTTTCTTCCAACCACAGCCCAACACAGGGGATTGTGAACAAAGCGTTTGGCATTAACACAGACTCTCTGTATCATGAACTTTCCACAGCAGGGTCCGAGGTTATTGGAGATGTTGATGAAGGAGCAGATCTGCTAGGTAAAACTTGTTTAGAACCATTCTGTTTTCTCTGGTACAATGACAACTATATTAAGCTTCTAGAAGCACTTAAATTGTATTTTTTTTTTCAGAACATGGATGTTTAGTTTTTTAAAATATGGCATGGAAATTGAGACATTATGTGACTGAAATACATCCCTGCAGCACAGTGATGCGTACCTACAAAATACCTTAAACTGTTATGTAACTTTTATTTGGGTTGTCTTTATTTATGTAAGTTGCATAAGTTATTTTTCTATAGGATTCTCTCACACAAACAATTAAAATAAAAAAGTTGCTCCTTCTGCTCCCTGCCCCAAGTTTCCCCCTCGGTAATATTACACACTAGCAATTTCACTTGGAATGAAGTGTTTGTTTGAAATTTGAAAAAAAGTAACTCCTTTTGTTAAGTTTTTGAGGTTTAAATGGTATGGAAATATTAAGGTCTGTATTGCAGTGTTTATCTTTTTATAGTCAGTCTAAGAGATGTAGTAATTCACTTTTTAGGCTGATTTTGAAGGAGCTTGTAATACCTGCAGCACGGTTGTATTTCGTATGCCTGACTAGGACTTGGAAGCGGTTGGAGAAACAGCTTTGCCCCACGTAGTAGTCTGAGCCCTTTTATGGTGTGGCACTCTTGAGTATCTAAACTTTAATTCATGAGGGAACTGAAGCATCATAAGTCCTGCTGACTGTTTCCCTGAATCAGGACAATATGAGTGGTCTTGGAATACTCAGACAACATGGGCAGATAGCAAAATTTATAACTGTGTAGCTCAGTAAAACAACTGCTTCATTTAAGGAGCCTTAGGAGAGACGAGGGCTCCAACAATATGCCTTTTATACATGTAGCAAGAGATCTAACCTGAAAGTGTACATTTCCTTTTTAGTCACTGCTGGTGTAAGCATATGGATAATTTTGTAAGTTGGGTTCTGTATGTATGTCCAGAACAGGATGAGCTGAATCATGTCGCAGATTTTCAGCAGCTCACCTTCACAGAAATTAAATTAAGAAGATACTTTTATCAACTTTGAATATGAGTCTGGCATCAGAACCCTCTAAAAAGGGTATGTTTCTGCTGAGAGGATAGATTTGACCCTGTTCACTGCAGACTTCACCATGAAGACGTGGACTGAATACTGGAAAGGAGGTTAATACAGTGCTTCTTGCTATATCTAAGACAAGCTATCTGTGAAGTTGTTACTGTTATAGGCAATAGTGTGCCTGGAGCGTAAGCACGAGATCCAGGCTATCATCAGAACACTTGCAGTACCTTTTTGATATGTATAGATTTGTGGGTTTTTTTAGAAGCATGGTGCTAGCCCTGCAACATGCAAGAAAGCTCTCGTGCATGGATTGATGACTGTTGCCTTGAAGTGTTAAAAAATTTATTGTTTCATCTCCAACTTGAGATTGCTGAAAGAAAAAAATCAATATAAGCTTCAGGATGAATGCATAGGCTTTCTCTGCCTGCAGTTGGAGCCAATGTGCAAATACTTAAAACAATTAAGCATTTAGAAGGAAAAGCAAGATTTCCAGCTTTAAAAATCTCCTGGATGTTAGCAGTCATTGCAGAAGGGCTGGGACTCTTGCATAAAGTGAAGATGACAGTAGGAACTACACGTGACAGTTAAAGCTTCATCTACCTGCTGTGATTTTCTGGTTTTAGCAGAGCAGCAAAACTCTTGGATGTGATCACACAGCAGGCTAGCAGAATAGGCAGGTGTCTCCTGGTTCCTTTTCAAGCCTGAGAGATGGGCTGTGATGATATCTGGTAGTTCTGTGAGTTTTGTGTGAGAAATGTTAATCTAATTCATCCTTAATTATGAGTTCTGGCTACTGACTCTGTCCACATAAAAGTGTTTGTTAAAATGAAGACGAATTGCAAGGATGTACAAAGGGAGGGAGGCAGAGAGAGATCTTAGAGGTCGTGTCTCTGATCAAGAAATGAGATTTGTACTTTTTTTTTTTTTGGCTTTGTGCAATAGAAAGCACTAAGAAAGTCTGGTAAAGGTGGAAGCAAAAGGCTACATCTTTGTTCTGACAAATCTGACAACATTATTAAAAAATTTGCCTTTTTTGTCAGAACAGTAGCTGGCAGGCAAGTCTGTTTCTTGAGTCTAAAATCTCATTCTTTGTGGATATCTGCAAAGAGGTCAGCATCTCTTGGTGCAAAATTTGCACTCTTTGCAATTTTTTTGTATAAAATAATGAAAAAGATAAGTGGTTTTCACACCCCCCACCCCCCTCTAATACTGCTTTACATGTACATGAGTTTGTATAGGAATTATTCTGGATAAAAATGTGGAGAGCAATTCTTTATTCATTTATGGTAACTGTAGACCAAATTCCCTTCTTTCTCACTATGCCCTTAGGAACACTAGTTGGCTGTTTTTCTGTGTGTTCACTGTTAATCACAGGTTCTTACCTCCCCATCCTGGGTAGATTTCCCCTTCTCCTATCTCACCCTTCCTGTTCTTCCCTATCCCAAGAGTTTCTGGATGCAAAGGAGCACTGGCAGGTTAGTTGTGTGCTATGGGCAGGTCCTTTCAGTTTTAGGATGCCCAACTGTGTTTGCTTTGGAGATTAGAACCTACCTTCAAATAACAGGGATTTTGGGGTGTAGACAGAAATTTAGCCACAGTAGAAGTAAGTTTATGTATGGTTTTTTGTACAGAGTTTGAAATGGGAGTATCAAACTGAATCCTAGCATTGCACTGAAAAAACAAAGTTCTTAAATGCAACTAATTGTCTCTTGCAAGCTGAAGTGTCACTGGAAAGTACATTTATTATCAGAAGATCTATTTGCTAAAATCACAAGGGGAGGGGAAAGGAGAAGATAGTGGGAAGTAGATGTTCTTCATTTAGCGGTACATGACTGAATGAAGAGAAAATAAAGGTTTATCCAGTTCAGGAAGATGTGATTGCCTGAGATTCACGTCTGGAAAACTGGGGGTGGCTGAGGCATGTGGTTGCAGTTGTATCACAGGTTACCTTCCCTTGATTTTTTTTATGTCCTGTATGTAGAGTCATGCCATCTACAGTCATGGCAGGTCCTGTCCTTACTATTTCATGCCTTTTGACATTGAAATGGCTGAATCATTGTTAATTTTTTTTGAACAAAATTTTTATTTTGTTGGTTTCAGTCACTGATTGATCCTTTTTTCACTTCCTTTTTTCCCTTGTCTCTCTGTGCTTCGCTGGACATGGCCCATAGGGGAGTTCTCAGGTGTGTATCTCCTCTGCTCAGTTTCCTTTCTTGTTTCTTTTTACCTTGTTGAGGTCGAATGACGTGGTATACACGTGTGATACTCCCCTGCTCTTGTCCAAACACGGTTGGCTTTGCTGACTTCTCCTACCTTTGCCTTGCCTGGTTGCCTTGCATTGGTGGGTCCCTGAGCAGCAGGATGTCCCCACTCTGTGCTCACGTGCCTGCTGCGTTTCAATAAGCTTTTCTTGTGTGGCTTTATGCAGGTTTGCTCCACTGTGTTACACTGGCCTGTAACCAAAGGTCTTGGGGCTCAAAGTTCTTTTTTTTTTCTGTCAGGACAGGTGCTGTGCTTGGAGCAAAGCTGGGGTGGGCACGGGACTGAGTTAGGTTCCCACTGTCCTTTCAGTGAACCACCCTGTGAGGAGTCCCTCCATGTGCATGGTGGCCATTGTGGGTTAGGTGATGCATACTGGCCCTCTTCTGAAATAGCTGTAGTGATAAGAAAGACAATTCCTTGATGGATTAGAGTGGCAAAACCTCTGCCTTTTGTGAAGCTTGCCTTCCTGGCAGGAGTTTTAAGTGATAGCTGTCTTTTGGTGGAGGAGACTTGCTGCCTTAGGACCACGCTCTGTTGTCAAAAGGTTTGAACCTTTCCATAAAATGCGCTTGGGCCCTGATGCAATTTCACATGAAGTCAAGGAGGTCTCTCTTGATTTCAGTGCAAATTGGATGAAGTTTTCCCTGTAGTGAAGGTAGGTGACTTACGCAGACATGATAGTGTAATGCTGTGTGGTGATGAGCTCTGTCACATTCCTTTGCCCAGCACCTCTTGGTGGTGGCTCTGAGTTTACAAAAGAAAGGAATGGCATCATCCTTTCTTTTAGTTCAAACTGCTTTTACTGGAAGCCACTTCTGTGGTCATTTCTCAGAAAACCTCCCACTGAAGTTGAGTTGGAGTTTATAGCAGTGTGGAGGTGGATTTGGGCCTGTGCAAAAGGCCAGATGAGAACTTTGATATCCAGCCCCCCCTTCTGTTTTGCCTCCTGCCCTTGTCCTTCTGTCACCCTGTTCATAATGTCTGTTGAACTACCTTTGTTGTGGGGCTGTTAAACCCAAAGACGTGTAGTCCGGAGAAATGATGAAGATGGAAGAAACGGATGAACTCATCTTGATCCTGTCCTGACATCTGCAGTGTAAATCCCTGTTAGGCCAGGCTGCAGCAGCAGCAGGTGTAGATTAGTTCCTACTGAGTGTCACAACCACTGGCACCACACACAGATGTACACATGCTGATGAGCTGCTCTCTTTGCTATTTACAGACTGGTACTTAATGGCTGCTTTTTTTTCTCTTCCTTTCTTCCCCTTTGTCCCCATCTCTTTCTGTTCCCTTTCTCGTATGGGATGGCTCTCATAGTACGGGATGATTTCTTTGGTAAGGCGGAGGCCTTTTTTCTTTTTTTCCTTTTTTTTTTCCTTTTCTTTTTTAATGTGCATTTTTTTCTAAATTTCTTCCATTCATTCAACATCCCTCCATATGTCTTGCATTACCTTGGTTTGTTTTTTTTGTGATGGTGTTATCACCTCTCCAAGAAGCAGGACACAGCTGGTCAGTAGCAGTGGTTTGGAGATTCTCCTCTGTTTCTTGTAGTCAATTATCCACTTTGATGCTTCACACTATTTGCCTGGCTATGGGAGGTGAATGGTGTAGGATGGGCTCTTTCCAGACCTCTCTTCCCTTTGTTCCACACCACAAATGGGTGAAAAGATCTCCTTTTCATCACTCAAAAATGTTGTGGGTTTTTTTCTTCCCATTACAGCCTGCATAGGGTTATCTCATTCTGTGGCTCTGGGAGGTTTCATCCTTTTCTTTATTGAAAGACTAGCCCTTCAGAAATCTCGCTGGTTAAAGCATTGGGCTGGCACTGTGCCACACACAAATAAGGTAGAAGCTGTGGTGAGGATGATGATAGTTGGGATGCTATATGACTTCTAGTTCTGGCATGATAGCCCACCCTCTTCACCAGCATTCCTTTCTCTCCCAAAAACAACTGCAGAGGGCAATAGATGTCTCAAGAATGGGAAGGAAAAAGATTTAGTCCAAAACATTTAATCAACAGATGACTTCTTGGTCTTCAATAATATACATCAGTCCACAGAAAAAAAGGGCTATAGGTCATTCACCTTACCAAATTAAAAATAGACTTCAGTCTCTACAGCAATTAGTGTCACATGTTTTGCTGTTTGCAATATGCTTTGACACAGCATCCAAAGAACATGTTGACTGAAACATCAAAGTGATTAATTATCTGTCTACTAATTTTTCAGAAGTTACTTGAAAATGCTGCTTCTTTCTCATTCATGCTGGGAATTTGCTTTTGCCATCATAAATTCACCTCATTTACCTGTGGGAAGAGGATCTGTATGTTGGAGTGTTGTGATCTATTCTCACTTCTTGTATGGTGCCATGTTTTTCTAACTTCCATTTACTTCAAGTTTGTGTTGTTTTTATTTTATCACAAATAATGGATCATGAAAACTATTGATGTCTTTGCTGTAAAGGAAGAGGTAGTTCAGAGGGCAGGACAAGGAGCACGTCAGCACAAACACTGATGGTTGTGAGACTTCTTCATGCTCTGGGACCTGTGGTGAGAAATGAGCTGCAACCCTCAGCACTGTCTTCCTTCAGGGAGAGGCCTCTTTGTCTTTAGTTCTCAGGTGGCCTCTATTCACCACTGTAAGACAGAAGCCGACCCTGGGAGCCAGGAAGTCCCTGGAAGTAGGAAAGAATCCAGATGTGCTTTTGGTCCCTAAATTCCTTTCTGTTTGGTTTTATGAATTACTGATTTCAACCTTCACTCTTGCCATCAGATTTTTCAAAGTGCTTGCAACCCAATCTGCATATTTCAGTCATCATACGTTGATGCCTAAGTGCAAGCACAGTGTGTCTGATGTAGATGTTTTCTTGAGTGTGGGTCTTGAGTGATGGGACTGAGACTTCAGGTTTTAAACATCTGAGAAAACTGTTAAGGCAGATAGAGCAATGGACAATCTAATGTCCTATTAAAACTGCTCTAGTGGAAGGCTGATAATGGGTTCATGTGCATGAAACAGCAACAATCCCAAATCTTTATGAGAAACAGAAGATTTGGCTTATACTAACAAAGAAAGAAAACAAGCGATGTGTAGATCTGGTCAGCAATTTGGACAGTGTTCTGCTGTCCTCTGTGAAAAACCCATGAACATCTATCTTCTTTCTGTATGAGTGATTATAAAAAATGGTTGCAATAGCTCATGGCTGAACCACTGACTTGACTTCCTCTAATTGGCGTTAGTGAAGGTCCCCTCTCTGTCCCTTTCAAGGGAGCCTGGGAAAGTTGGGGTAAGAAGCTAAATCTGCATTTGGGTTCTTTATAGAAGGACACATGGGTGTCTTTGCTTGTGATGCATGATCTTTCAGCAAGAGGTGCTCCACTCTCCAAAGCAGGACACAGAGGCCTAGGGAAGCCTAACAAAAGTGATTTCTCTTCCTTAAGCATGAGTCAGGCAGTGCCACACAAGCTTCCTATTTCTAGGAGAACAGGTGAAAACTGCCTGGCCTTTCTTTTCAGGAATGGGCAAAGAAGTGGGGAATCTGCTGTTGGAGAACTCACAGCTACTGGAGACCAAGTAAGGAACTGTTGCGTGCTCTGAACTGCCTGCCTAGTTACAAATGAGCTGTCATCTTGAAGTAGGTCTTGGCCAGAACTCCTGCCTCACATGGGCATGCTCGTTTATCTAACAGGTTCTCTTGAATACTTGTTGTTCCTTCAGTTGTAGAAGATGGATTGCTCTTGGGAGTAACTTTCCTGTTTCCTTTCTGCAGGCAGTTGGGTGAAGTGTCTGGGCATGTGCTGGTAGGGTCTGATCCCCACTGAAATCAATGGCAAGCTTTTAATTAATTTCAGTGGGAATTTAGGTGTGGGTCTCAACCTCTCTTCGAGGATATTGCTGTTTATAAGTTTTTATTTGCAAGGTTTGCTATTTGAAAAGAACATTTTCTTACTGTTGAGAAGAGTTTTCAAAGATTTAATAGTTGATAAAGGAGAAGCAGAAGCAGACAACGTAATGGACTTTCATTTTGAGAATGGCTGGCAAACAAGACATTAAAGCTAAGCAGCCAGGAAGAGGAAGGCAAAGTACTCCCAGAAGAGAGTTGGAAAACTTACTATGATAGGAAGCTGCTGATTTTAAGATATTTCAAAGCTGATTGGAAGTGCTTATTTATATCACTGTCACCCACAATTATCCACAATTGCAGATAACTGCAGTTCTGAAAGGCATGTATTAGACCTTCATTCTGTTAAAAATAGATTTGAACCTTGTGCAGGTGATAGGTTACCCTACGCCTACTTTATGCAGCATTCTGCCATCTTCTTATGGAGATGTTGGTTTGTCAGTCAGGATACAGGACTGGACAAACCTCATCCAGTTACAGCGTTTTCTGTGTTCTGCAACTCCTTGCCAAAATCTCTTTTTCCATGAGTTATAGCTGGACTGAATTGTTTAAATACACTCATTTCAACTCTTCTTGTAGTGCCTGTGACTTTAGTTTCAGGTCTCTCTTATGGACAGCTGCTGGTTTTTGGCATTTTTGCTTATTGTCCCTTTCACACCTTTAAGAAATGCTTTGAACGTTGTGAAGAATGATTTGATTGCCAAGGTGGATCAGCTGTCTGGAGAGCAAGAAGTGCTGAAGGGGGAGCTTGAAGCAACAAAGCAGGCCAAAGCCAAAATGGAAACCAGAGTCAAGGAGCTGGAGGAGGAGCTGAAACGGTGAGTGATTCACACTCTGCCCCAGGGAGCTGGAAGGACATGAGTGATAAACCCACCTCCTCTGTTAGTTTTCCTCTTGTTTCCCTCATGGAGTTTAGCATTGGAATTCAAAGGTAACTTACAGAGCACTTCAGGGCTGTTGGTAGGTGGGTGAGATATTTTTATTGTTACGCTGTTTTTATTGGATTGAAATGAATTATTGAACCTTTGAAAACCTGCAAAATTTTCCTCCTCAGGATAAGGATTCTGCAGCAGCAACTGCAAAACCAGGCTCCCTGGAGTGAAGTGTTCAGAGTTTCAATTTGCAATTTAAAACAGATAAATAAATAAAAGGGAATTTCAAACCAAATAGTTTTGTAGGAAACTGTCAAGAGCTTGGTCTGTGCAGCAGGCAAGACAGCTCTGAGAATGAATGCCCATTCATTTAATGAAAGGGCTAATACAGATTCCCACAACCAATATTTAAATTCCAGTATTGTTAATTGTTTTGTTGTTCATGTTAAAAATGAGAAGAAGCAGCAGAGGAGATTTTCAGGTCCTGTGCAGGAAGCATTTGGAGCAATCCTGCTTCTTATTTTCCATTCAAAGTAGAGAAAGGGAAGGCTGAATGCCCAGCCAAGATGATTTCACATCCATAAAACAAAAGATGCCCCATGGGACTTGGGGCACAAAGCAACATAATTACATGGTGACTATCTGTACATCACACTGTAGTATCTCAGTTCAGAGGACAGTGGTTGCTTTGCATCTGGAGTCTGGAAGGTTGCCTCTGTAATCTGAGCACAGAATCACCAAGAGTAACACAGACTGGTCTCTTTGTTTTTCAAAATTTCTGAAATGAAAATAGTCTCACAAGCAGTGGAAATAGGTCTGATTTTTTTTTTAAATGCCTTTTTAAGCTTCTCATAATATCCATAATATATATAATACATTATAATACATTACAGAGTAGGGACACGAACTTTTATCTGGCAAGTGTGCCTTTTTGGGAGGTGGAGACAACATTTATTTTTCTGCAGTGTCTTTGCTGTAATAAAAGTGCTTGTTATTCAAATGAGACTGAAGACTGCACCTCGGCATGGAGTTTAAAGAAATTAAAAGCACTCAGATATTTTATTAACATGGATTTGGTGTTCTCTTCTTTACCATTATGGCAAATTGTCCTTCACATTAGAGGCATTTTTCACTGTGTTGAAAACAGAAGCAGCCCAGAAGAAGAACTTAAGCCAACTTTTGCAGTGTTGCTGATGGCTCAGTTTTCCATGGTTAAAATCTCATTGAACATTTGAACATAGATTATGGCTCTGAAATAGAAATTGGCTGGACTGTTCCAGTGGTTGATATTTTGGTGCTTATATCAAATGTTCCAAAGAAATGGGACAATGTCAGTGAAGCTGTTCAGAGTAACATACTGCAAGAGAGAGGAAAAAATACCAGTGAAGCATCTCATAATTTGTACACTTAGCTAACAGCTTGAAAACATTTCCTTGTGATGCATGCAGACAAACCTTCCCATAGATGGTTCTCCTCCCACAACACCTCAGAGCCAGCCATGGTATCACTTGCTGGTTTGATGCCTTTCTTCCTGTTTCCTAGAGTGAAATCTGAAGCGATTGTTGCCCGACGAGAACCAAAAGAGGAGGTGGAGGATGTAAGCAGCTATCTCTGTACAGAATTGGTATATTACATTACTAAAATGCCTGCGGGGAAAGGGGGTTTATAAGCTTATTCTATATTACTTCATATTTATGAGTCCTGAGTTGTAGATTGATCTGCCTTTGTTCATGATGAGGGCAAAGCTGGTAACTGGGTTGTTGCCGATGAGCGTTGCTAATAAGACAGATGCTGGGAGTCTATTTCTTCATGTGACTTTCAAATCATAGTTTGACAAAAATGAGCAGCCAACACAGTGGAAATACCTTGCACATTGTGTTTTCTGCAGGGTGATGCTGGAGCTGCGCCCTGCCCAGCACCTTCCCATTTATCCGATACTCCCTAACGTTGAATTATAATCTAGTGTGCAGTGTGGATTCTCTTGGGGTGTTGTGATAGTTTGGCCTCTCTGGAAGAGCTTGTCTCCATGTTGGCAGTGAAGCTGTAAGCCATGAGGACATTGTGTGGTTCTGTAAGCCCAGTCTTGCAGTATTGTTTTTCTCATTATTTCTTTTACCTAAGTCAGTACTGCCTGTTACACAGTACAAGCAGAGAAGGCTCATGGATTGCTCTATGACAGCTCTTCAGATTATTTTGGCTGAGTTAGACTCTTTTCAACAAAGATCAACTGTAGTTCAAAAAAAAAAAGGGGGGGGGGGCGAAACCACAGGGTAACAGATTTTCCTTGTAATTGTCATTCTGCTAGGACAGGGAATTTGATACACTGCTTTTCAATATTACTGTGTTCTTTGTAAAAGGTATTGGGCAGAGTCAATTCCAGCCTCATTCCCTTGACTTAACTGGAGTAAACTTGGTCTGTTGAGAATCTAGGTAGAAAAAATTTTTTTTGCTTGTGAAATGCTGAAGAGGACTTAAAAGCTGATCTGCCAGGCAGTCTGGTTTTTTAAATTGAAAAAACAAATTTAAAAAACCCCACAATTTTTTCCTTTTCATTTATACACTTCTTGTTTAATTTGTGCTATTCCAGCTCTCAGCAGTGCTCACCAGCCAGGCTGAGCTTGGGAATTGCCACAGTCCAGGCACAACCCATTGCCACTTCCTAGCAATAAGTTCTCCAAATCCTTACAATTTCTTTTTGGACAGATATTTTCCCCAACTTGGCCATGTTGTTCTCATTCTCCACTCCTCAAAAGAGACAAACAGAACCTCAGTCCTATTGCCTCCTAACCCAAAGCTGCATGTGTCTTCACTGGAAGGCCAAGTTGTGTCACCAAAGAGGAAAAGGCCTTTCTTTAGTTTCTTGTGCCCTACACCTTTCTCAGTGTATACTAACAGAAGGCCTTCTTCCTGGTCCTCTTGAGGGGATGGATGACATTACATGGTGCTCCCTGGTGCTTGTGACTGAATTTGCTAATGAACTAAAACTTTGGTTTCCAAACTTTTGGCTCAATGAATCACTGTCAATTCTCTTAATTCCTTGCAGACTATCAGAGCACTTTGCTGGCAGTAGTTCCTGCGTGGAGTTTTCAGTTTGGTGGTTGTTCTAATTTGAATTTCCATGGGTTTGTGGAACACCCCAGTGGTCTGAGAGCAATAGTTTGGAGCTCACTTGCCTAGAATTAGCACCTCATATGGGGAAATCAGGGGGATAATCAGAACAGGAGGAGAACTAACAAATATGTCTGTCTCACGACTTGCCCTGTACTAACATCAGTCCCCTTCCATCTTTTGTTGGCTGAAGCAGTGCTCCTCCCCCCTGCAGGACAACATTCCCATAGCTCAGCGCCGCCGCTTCACCCGCGTGGAAATGGCCCGGGTTCTGATGGAGCGCAATCAGTACAAAGAGAGGTTGATGGAGCTCCAGGAGGCTGTCAGGTGGACAGAGATGATCAGGTGAGTCTGGGTGCTGCTGAACATTGCTATTTAGGCCAGAACCTGGCCGTGTTTGACCTTGTGGTCAGTGGAACCCCTGCCGAGATATGGCTTGAGAAGTGCTGGAAGTTTTCCAAGTGTAGATGCTTCTCTCCTAATACCTCATTCTTTCTCTCATTCCTGAACCTGGGCTGCAAATCTCAAGTTGCTATCATTACTCAGAGACATTGGGCAGTTGCTTATCATGCTTGTTTCCTGTGTGCTAATTAAGCTAGGAGAAGCTGTAGGGAAGAGGTCTGCTTCTGATGGATGAATTGTAAATGCTATGGCTTGAAGTGAATATCATGCTGGAGTTTTGGTTACCAGACTAGTACTGTGGCAATGATAGTGTTGCTGGGAGTTGACAAAACTTCAAACTGAACACACTTGCACTTCATGTCGGCACTGAAACATAAAGTGGTTGAATGTGCTTACATTAAAGACTACAGCCTGTCACTTCCTTTCTTGTGTTTTGAAACATGTTAGAATGAATTCTGAATTTTACATGGGTTCCTTGATGGCCTGATGGCAGAAACTTGGGTAAAAGAAAGTGAAATTAACTTGCTTCTGCTGTGTTTGTCCTTAGAGCTTCTCGTGAGCACCCATCCGTCCAGGAGAAGAAGAAATCCACCATTTGGCAGTTGTAAGTTCTTTGGTGGTTTGTGTAAGATTAAGGAAAGGGGAAGTGTTGCCATTTCTACTTTAGAAAGGAACTTAATAGACTCTACTTTAATGAAATGGCAATTGAAAGTGTTGTTAGATGAACCGTTTTGCCTTCAAGGGTTTCCTTTGTCCTTAATGGAATTAAAATAGATCTGAACATCTGCATTGGTTTTGTTTTACAAGCTGAAAAAGATCATAAGTATCCTGGAATGGGAACATACATATGGTCACTATCAGTTTTAATAAAGGACTGTTTTCAGAAGGTATCTGTTTCTGGAGGCTAAAAACACTTCATGTCAACCAAACGGAGGTCTTAGCTCTATGTTTGAAGTAGGGCAGTTTTCATGAAGGGTTTACAGCCCCTGATTGCATACCTCTTAATTCCCCTGTTGTGAATCTATGGTGTGTTGTCTCCCCCGGCACCTCTTCCCTTATTTATTAGCCTTTCTCTGTTCCTAGCTTCAGCCGTCTGTTCAGCTCTTCCTCGAGTCCCCCACCAGCAAAGAGGACCTACCCATCTGTGAACATCCACTACAAGTCTCCAACAACAGCAGGGTTCAGCCAGCGTCGCAGTCACACCATGTGCCAGATCTCCTCGGGCAGCCGCACCCTGGAGTTCTTCCCTGAAGAGTGAGTGTCATGCTGTGTGCCAAGTCAGGTCCTCCTGCAGCTCTCCCAAGTAGCAGCTTTTCTTAAAATAAGCCTTTTCTGCTTTCAAAAAAGTCTGTGTTGTGTTAATATATTTTTGACTCCTGTGGTTTGTCTCCCTGATCTTTCACTCATTGGTTACCACATGGATGGGCTCCCAAACATATCACTGCCGTGCCTTTCTAGGCCATGATGGTTCCTCTCAGCAGGGACCACTGTAGGCTTGAGTTGGCCTCAGCCCTAGTTCTGCACTCACGTTTGGAGACTGTATGATAGAATGAAGTAGGCTTTTGTAGTGAAGTGTGATGTCAGCATTGGGACATCAGGATAGAATGTCTTGCCCAACTTTGTTGACAGGGAATTTAGGTGAAGACAGAAGTTCTCTCAAGGGCACATTTGGGTTACAATATTTGGTTTTAATCTTAACTATGCTAAAAAAGAGCCTTTAAGTGTTGCTACTGCAGAGCCTCCTCGCTATTCTTTATGTCTCTTACATGAAGGGAGAAAACTCTTCTGTGCTTTACTTGACTTCAAAATACATTCTACCATTACAAGGTTGCACAGTTTCATGTGTGGTATGATTTTGTGGAAGGACGTTGGAGAGTGTGATGGTAAAGTATTACCATTTCTGTGATAAGAAGAATTTGTTGGTAAGATGCTAGATTGGGAGAAATCATCTTTAGATGGTAAATGTGTATTTTATAGATACCCGCTGCCTTTATTCTGTTTTTATCTGGTTGCAGTATCGTAGTCATCGTGTGGTGTCTCAGTGCTTTTCAGCAGTGATTAAATGATGTGACTAACCACTGTCACAAGCTGTCTGTTCTCTCATCTTTTCCCCAGGGGAAGAAGAATGTGCAGGGAAGTGTTTTGGTTCAGCATGGGGTTGTTTTTAAGTATATATGTCATTATGTCTGCGTAGGGGTTTTTGTTTTGCATTGGATTTTTTTGCTGATGTTGTTTATACCTTGGATTGATATTTTAAAAACCTCTTGAGAGCTGGAACTGATATTCCAACAGCCTTTGTTTATATTAAAACATATCTTAAGAGCTCACAGATCAATTTTTCTTTTAACCTTTGCCAGGGAAAAGCTGGAGTTGTGCTGATGAAACCAGCAGTTTCAACAGCAGTTAGTGCATATTTTCCTTGTCAATGGAGAAAGCTTTAAAATGAACAGAAAAATAAATAGTTGATGATAATGAAGAGGGACAGAACTCAAAATGTGTTCCTGATGGGAGGCATTAGATCAGTAAATGTTAACAGCTAAGCAAAACTTGGTGTAATCTCATAGATCTTACGAAGGGTTGATTCCTGGTTTTTAAAGGGTTCTTGGAGCACTGAAGTGGAGATGACAATGATTTGGCCTGCCACATTGCTCAGGAACAGGGAGCTGGAGATTAGGGATGCCTGTGTCTGCTTCTTAACACAGTTCTCTCCGATTTCCTGCATCTGCTTTCAGAGATGGATTTGATTCGCTTTTTGTTTTCTCCCCACGCTATGGCAATGCTCCCTTAACCTTCAGCTTCTGTTTTTAACCGCAGCTTGAGAATTAACACTGCTGCTTCTCTCCTCAGTGACTGTACGTCCTCGGCCCGTCGCGAGCAGAAACGGGAGCAGTACCGCCAGGTCCGGGAGCACGTGCGGAATGACGACGGGCGACTGCAGGCTTGCGGCTGGAGCCTCCCCGCCAAGTACAAGCAGGTAGGGACCCCTGCCCAGATGGGCTGAGGGGGCATCGTCCCTCACAGTGGAACCAGTGAAGACCTAACTCTCCCACTGGTAACCTTAGCCTTAGTCCTTAAATATTTCATTTAGAGGCATCGCGTGCGTGTTTTATTTATACGGTACTTGTAGGCACGGATCAAATTAATGGTTTTTGTATATCCTCCAGTCAGTGGAGGAGGTGCTCCTCGGTGTGAAGGTGCTGAAAGAACCTACCCTAAACCAAGAGCAATGAAACTTCTTTGTCTAGAGCCCAGTACTTGTTTTTATTTTCTTTGTGTTATAATTAGGCTTGTTCATTAGATATTTCATTTCTACTCTGAGAATTTTACCAGTCATTTAGTATAAAATCCAAATGCCATGCAGTTTACTCCCACTTCTCCCCAGCAGTATCACAAAATCAAATATCATCAGCCTTATTTATGGGCTGATGACTCATTTAACTGGTCAAAGACCACCTGAAAGTAAGGAGTCTTGCAATGTGACTTGAAAGCGAACGAGTTTCGGGCCGTGATGGAATGGAATGCCAGTGTTCTGACGACTTTGCAGGGAGCATCCATTAACAACCCTCTCTCCATCAGCAGTGCAATGTATAGCCTGCGTTGACCATAACTGGGGCACCATATCACAGCAAGGCAGTCTCTTGGGTAGGCTGCTCCCATCATTGTAATGACAGTGTTTTGTACAAGATCTCAGATGAAGCCTCAGCAGCATTCATTTCTGAGGCCAGTAAATTTGTTTCTGCCATGATGGTTACATCTCTCTTACCATACCCTGGTGTTCAAAGCTTTGTTCTGTCTTTCTCATCTTCTTCCCCACAGCTGAGTCCCAATGGTGGTCAGGAAGACACACGTATGAAAAACGTCCCTGTGCCTGTATATTGTCGCCCACTAGTAGAGAAGGACCCAACCATGAAGGTACCTTGTCTCTGCATACCATTCCAATCCAGAAAGGGGACAGGGAATAACCAAAGAATTTTGGTTGCTAAATGTGCAACTTTTACAACAATCTGTATTCTTTTTATATTATATATTAGACATTCTATCTTCTGCTTCCTTCTTTTGAGTGGTGGTTTCTAATGTATGTAGGCAAAAGTACCTCTCTCTGTAAGGACGTGATTCTCAGCTGATTCTGGTTGCCAGGTCCCATGCTTCTGTCTTACATCTTAGGCTTTTTTGACACAACTCTTATATAATATCAGCAACATTTTATGTATATAAGACTTTTGCTAGACTTCTTAGGGTATAATACAAGAGAATATAAAAATCTATAAAAATGAACAGGTGAAAGTGAAAATTAATTTTGTTATTCTTTTTTAGATTCCACTGTTGAAGGGGATTCACTGGTAACAGGACAAAATTATCTAGAGCAGTTTTTTGTGAAGCTGCATCTATCAATACTAGAATATTTTGAATAGAATTGTGGTTGAGAGTAGATGGTCATCTCTCTGCAAGCAGGACATTTATCTGCGAGAATGAACTAGATGTTTTGAAATAGACAGTTTGTCATTAACTTCATTCATATCTGATTTTTAGCTGTCATTCTGATGTTTAAGTAAATTCTTACACTGTTAGTTGTTTCTAGAAGTTTGGCATGATCTTTGGATAATATTCTGTTCAGCATCTTTCCTTTATGATTTTGGATAAATCCAGTGTTTGTTTCTATAGCCCTGTTTCCAACATTGCCCTAAAAAACTATCTGGAAATAGCTCATAGAAGGTTAGCTAAATTTGATTTCAGAAAATATGCAGTGTGCTTCTTTCACTCCACACTTGTTACATAGGGAGCTAAACCAGCAGATTTTTTCTTTACTTTACTTTTAGCTGTCTTAATTCTTTAAATATCTCTCGAAGATCAAACAAACGCTGATTTTGGGGCAAATCAGTGTGAGGAAGCAGAGAAGTGGGGTGGGAGGGAGGACTAGGACACAGAAGTGCACTGAATGTGTATCCTCAGCCAAGTAGTAACAGTAAGTTGTAGTTGAGCAGTCATGTTTATTGTTCCACAAGCTAGTAACACATCTGCCACCTCCTGCTTGCTTTGATACAATGACTTAGGAACCCCAGAGTCAGAAAAACTGAGGATATTTCACAAGTCTGTTTTCAGTTATGTACATGATTTATTATCTCTATTTTAAGTCTTCCAGTTACATCTGTTAAAAAAACAGTGATTTTCACTAGGTTACAGAAGACCTTTATCTTAACCTCCATCATATCTGACTATGTCTTCTACTAGAAATCAACATGATTTGTTGTTTTCCAACTAAATATTTTCGGTGTTTGACATGTGTCCACAGTTCTTTACAACAGTGCCTGAATTTAAAGAGACCCTGGAGCCTCCAGGATTCATAGTTTAAAATTCCTATTTCTGTTACTTAGCTGTGGTGTGCAGCTGGAGTCAATCTCACAGGATGGAGGCCTTTGGAGCAGGAGTCTGGGAATGGGCAGAAACTGGATCCTGGACGTGATCCCCTCACCTGTGATAGGGAAGTGGAAGGCGAGAACAACAAAAGTAACCATGCATCTCCTGAAAAGAAAAAGGTCAGAAGAGGGATTTTTTTTTTTTCTCCCTCCGGTGTTTTTTCTTACTCCATTCCTGACATGCCCCTTCTCTCAAACCTTTGGACGATGCTATGTAATCCACTAATTTGTACTTCCAAAATGTTGTCTTGTGGGGCAGGGTTGTGATGTTTTGGCTTTTCAGTAACTTTCTCTGTCATTTGGGATAAATCATCCAGGATAAAACTTCACAACTTCTGCTTCTAAAACATTTGGAATTTTGAAAAAAAATCCTAACAATAAGTAATTAAGTGCTTGATGAGATTGAAGTTCTTGAAATTTATTCCAGATCTGTTTTTTAATAGTTTTTAAGGGCTTTAAACTGGACTTGAAGGGGGAGGAAGCTAATATCAGGCTTGCCTGTGACAAGCTGTGGGATGACATGCCGTGTTTAGAAGGACAAGGTGCTAGTGGGGGCCGTCAGCCTGTTGCTCAGGCATGCTGGGTACACTGCAGCACACTTGAAGTGCTATGGAGACAAGTCAAGAGCTCCTGAGGTAATAGAAGCCAATGGGGAAACATCAGTGAAACACCTCAAAGGTATTAAAGGGTGTTCCTCTAAGAAGGTGACATGACTGACAGCCCAGCTGAAGTGCCTCTACACCAACACAGGCAGCATGGGGCACAAACAGGAGGAGTTCAAAGCCACCATGCTGCTAGAAAGCTATGACTTGGTTGCTGTTAGTGAAACTTGGTGGACTGGAGTCCATGACTGGAGTGTGGCTGTCAACGGCTATGGGCTGTTCAGAAGGGCCAGGCAAGGAGGGAGAGGCATCTATGTCTATCTGTTGCCATCTACATCAGGAAATAGACAGTGTGAAGAGCTGTCCCTGAAGAATAGCCACAAGTGGGTCAAAAGCTTATGGGTAAGAATTAGAGACCAAGGCAACAAAGGGAACCTTGTGGTTGGTGTCCACTACAGGTCACCTGTTGATGAAGCCTCCTTACTTGTAGAAGTAAGAAGAGGAGATCAGGTTTGTGATCATTTGACGAACCTGAACTTAGACGTCTATGGGACCTGATGAGATGCATCCCAGAGTCCTGAGGGAATTGGCTGATGTAGTTGCCAAGCCACTCTCTGT